>CANXYC010521708.1:0-22904 GCA_948193065.1 Aleurites moluccanus | reverse complement strand
AGATTGATGAGAAAACATGAGCGATATGTTTGGATGGATGAGTGTGATTGGAGTTTTCAGACTATGAAGTATTGCCTTACTAGTGCTCCGGTTTTGGCATTGCCAGTGGAGGATGAGAAGTATACTGTGTATTGTGATGCTTCGAGGATTGGCCTAAGGTGTGTTATGATGTAGATAGGTAGGGTGATTGCTTATGCTTCTCATCAGTTAAAGAAGCATGAAGCAAATTATCCTACTCATGATCTTGAGCTGGCAGTAGTTATCTTTGCCTTGAAGATTTGGAGGCATTATCTATATGGGGCTAAATGTGAAGTATATACTAATCATAAAAGTTTACAGTATATATTTCAGCAGAAGGATTTGAATCTGAGGCAGCGAAGATGGGTTGAGCTTCCGAAAGATTACGACTGTGAGATCCTTTATCACCCAAGGAAGGCCAATGTAGTGGCTGATGCCTTAAGCAGGAAATCGATGGGGAGTCTTGCTCACATTGTAGTTGGCCGAAGGCCATTGATCCGAGATTTGAGGCAGTTGGCTGATTGTAGAGTAGAGATAGATTTGGGTTCCTAGGATCGGAACCAGGCTCTGATAGCCCAATTTCGGGCAAAGTCACTATTGATTGATGACGTAAAAGTGGCCCAGGATAGAGATCCCTATTTTTTGAAATTGAAGGGAGAGGTTCAGAGTGGACGGATGACCTAGTTCACTATTGATGATGAGATTTTGAGGTTTGAGAAACGTATCTGTGTACCGGATTGTGATGAGCTGCGAGATAAGATTATGCGAAAGGCACACCATTCTGCTTATAGTGTACATCCAGGTATTACCAAGATATACCATGATCTTAGAGATGTTTATTGGTGGCCTGGGATGAAGAAAGATATAGCTCGTTTTGTATCAAAATGCTTAGCCTGTCAGCAGGTTAAGTTTGAGCATCAGAAGCCATCAGGGCTACTTCAGGAGATAGAGCTGCCAGAATGGAAGTGGGAACAGGTCACCATGGACTTCATAGTTGGTCTACCTCGGACTTCGAAGGGGTATGACTCTATTTGGGTTATTGTAGATAGATTGACGAAGTCTGCACACTTTTTGAGGGTTAAGACTAACTATTCAGCAGCTCAGTATGCATAGGTATATGTTGATAAGATTGTGCGTCTTCATGGAATCCCATTGGTGATCATATCTGATCAGGGTACACAGTTTACAGCCCTGTTTTGGTGGAAGTTTCAGGAGGCTTTGGGTACCCAACTGTTGTTTAGTACTGCTTTCCATCCACAAACTGATGAGCAATCCGAGAGGACGATTCAAATCTTAGAGGATATGCTCAGGTTATGTGTTTTGGATCTCAAAGGTAGTTGGGATTATTATCTGCCATTGATCGAATTCTCTTACAATAACAGCTATCATTCTTCGATCGGTATGGCTCCATTTGAAGCACTATATAGTAAAAAGTGCAGATCACCAGTGTGTTGGGTGGAGCCGGGAGAGAAACAGCTAGAAGGACCTGAACTAATTAGAGAGACTATGGAGAAGGTTCCTATGATCCCAGAGCGGATGAAGATTGCCTTCGGTAGGCAGAAGAGTTATGCGGATCCGAAAAGAAAAAATGTACAGTTTACTATTGGTGATCATGTCTTCCTAATGAGGGGAGTTATGAGATTTGGGAAGAAAGGCAAACTGTCACCAAGATTTATAGGCCAGTTTGAAATACTTGAGCGGATTGGCAATGTGGCTTATAGATTGGGTCTTCCACCTAGTATGAGCCATGTACATCCGATCTTTCACATATCGATGCTGCGAAAATATGTTTCGGATCCATCACACATTTTGGAGATCCAGGATACGGATCTCAGTGAGCATTTATCATATGAGGAGCTAACTGTGGAGATTGTTGATCAACAGGTTAGAAAGCTTCGGAACAAAGAGATCCCGATGGTTAAGGTGCTATAGAAGAATTAGTCAATTGAGGAGTGTATATGGGAGAGTGAGCGGGAGATGCGGAATAGATACCCATCTCTTTTTCAGTTTTGAGTTAGGTGTTGTTTAAATTCGATGACGAATTTAATTGAAGGGGGGAGAATATAACACCTACCATTTTCACATGTCATTTTCGAATACATGTGTGTATAATTTTTTTAAAATTTTATTTGGCTGAATTAATTTATTTGGCAATAAGTGTGATTTTTACTTATTTTAATTAATTTGGAATAATGATTGTAATGAGAATGGAAATTTCAGTGTAGAATAATGATTGATAGATTAAGTTCCTAAATTGGTAAAAAAATATTCTATGTGCTGGAAGTTAGAAAATTTACAGGTCAGTAGCGAATTGCGTAAGTTGGGTTAGAGTGTTTTCAGCCGGCATTGGCGAGCTGGCTTTGCCGAGCTGGCCTTGCGAAGAGGCCTTGCCGAGTTGGCCTCGCGAAGAGGAAATGCGAAGAGGGAATGGCGAAGAGGAAAGGCGAAGAGGAAATGGCGAAGAGGAAAGGCGAAGAGGAAATGGCGAAGAGGGAATGCCAAAGAAGAAATGCGAAGAGGGAATGGAGAAGAAGAAAGGCGAAGAGGAAATTACGAAAAGCAAAGTGCGAAGAGCAAATACGAAGAGGGAAGTGCGAAGAGGCATATGCGAGCCGGCATAGGCAAGCTGGCTTGTGCGAAGTGGAATAGCGAGCCGGAAATGCGAGAAGGCATTGGCGAGCTGGCGAACTCGTGAGCTGGAATAGCGGATTGGAATTAGCGGAGCGGAATGAATTAATTCCGTTACTGAGGCAGTAGCCTATATTTAAGAGGCAGTAACTTATTATTATAAAGGGGCAGTAACTGAGAAAATTAAAAACACTTAAATACTTAAACCTTTTATTTATTTTCTACTCCCGTGACCTATGTATTCATCTTCTCTCCCAAATGAGCTGAATACTGTTTATTCTTCTTCATCATCATTTTAGCGATTTCTCCATCAAAATTTCTGGAGAAAAATTCTTGGAACCCAAAGAAATATTCTGTGACTATCACATTCCATTTTAAGCTTATGGGAAAAGTTGGAAAACAATCTAGGGCAGTGAAGAATAAATT
The DNA here is from genome assembly GCA_948193065.1 of Aleurites moluccanus. Classification (NCBI taxonomy): domain Eukaryota; kingdom Viridiplantae; phylum Streptophyta; class Magnoliopsida; order Malpighiales; family Euphorbiaceae; genus Aleurites; species Aleurites moluccanus. Next base: position 19,832 of record CANXYC010521708.1, on the reverse strand, counting down.
ATACCATTGTAATCCAATTGAGGTAAGGAATTATTTGTTGGATTTTATTTATTAAACAAATATTATTTAGGTTAGAATACATGGGTTTAGTGTTATTTTACATAGATTAACACTAATTCATTGAAATCCCTAAACTCTAGGGTTTATATAGAATCTTGAAATATGATATGGTAGGATAGTGACGATATTCATAAATTGATGATGGAATTTGCTAATTGGATATAAGTAGATAGTAAATTGATGACCAATTTGATGTGGAATTATAGATTTTGAAAATTGAATTTTTAAAGAAGCCAAATTGAGGATTTTGGAGAAATTGGTGAATTTGGATAAATTTATTGGCTATTGGAAAATTGAGGTGAGTTCTACATGCATCATTTATTCTATTGAATTTGCCTAATTGATTGTTGGATACCATTTGGGAAAAACCCCAAATGGCAGAACCATGAGTTTGTGGTACTTTTGAATTTCCTTTAAATTTGTATCCATATTTCTTGTCAAATAAACCATTTATTGTTATATATCCTTGTTTCATTGATATTACTTATTGGATTACCGAACCGTATTTTCTTGTCTCACGAACCTTATTTTGTCTTATGAATACTAAACCTATTATTGATTGATATTGAATATTGTATATGGCATAGCTATTATTGATATTGGATATTGATATGATTGATACTGAACTGAACTGATTGATTGACTAAATCTGGATGCCATTATTGTAAATGGTATCCCTTGTTATTGACCTTGATATGGTTATGGCAGAACTTTCGATTCGACAGGGGAGTGGGGAAATACTGTCGACCTTGTGCACATTATATATTTGTACCCTAGCTGGGAAGGGTTATAGTCCCGGTCATAGGGCCTGATCAGCCTTATGCTTATTTGCCCTATTATGGATAATCTAAGACCTACATGGTCCAACGCATTTGATTATTTGGAGATTGTATGATTTCTTTTTATGCAGTCCATCCCTGTATCTGTCATCCCATATATGATACCAAACTTATATGTTGGATTATTGGCTTATTGTACCTTGACATTTATTCGATACCCTATTATCTTATGATTGACACCTTTGCTATAATGTCTATTGTTTATTGCGATGCATGTGAATTCACTGAGTATCATCTATACTCACCCTTTCTTTTGTTTCCCCTTTCAGGAGAGGATTAGAGTTGCAGAATCTAGACTTCTACTTCTTTGAAAATTCTGCCACTGATTTCAGATGTATTGACAGTTCCATTATTTTGAACAATATATATATTTTGGTGTTCATAATCTAGCTGCTCCATGGGTATGTACGGGTTAGCTAGGGAATGAACATGTAACTGATATTAGTTATGTTAAATGGATGATATATAATTAGATGGCATATTTTATGGATTCATATATATGTAATATTATCATAATATATGGCAGATGGATAGAATGATTGAAAATATTGAATGCAACTTATATGCACTTTATTGAATTGATAGGATTAATTTGATTGATATGGGGTTTTACGGGTATCGGTCGCCATTGACATCTCTCGTGCCCTAGGACTGTCGCGGCTTGGGAAACCGGATCGTGATAGTAGATAGATCTAAAAATAGATCAATTGCACTATCCTCTGCACTACCTAGGTATACACATGTATTGGTCCTAGGTGCTACTTTTGGTCTCCTAGGGTCTGGTATCCTAACATAAGCGATACATACCCAAGTCTTTAGAATATCATACTTACAAGGATGTTTATGCCATAATTTATAAGGTATTGAATTTGTAAATGGTATTCTATTCAGGATGTGACATGTAGTCAAAGCTGCTTCTCTCCAATAATAAGAAGGCATGCCAACTGTTAATAACATAGAGTTTAACATTTTAGCTAACGTCTTGTTCTTACGTTCAACTATGCTATTAGATTGAGGAGAGTAAGAAGCAGTAGTTTCAAGTATTATACCATGAGAGTTACAAAATTCCTTGAACTTTGTCAATTTGTATTCTCCTCCTCTGTCACTCATAAGTCTTTTAATTTTCAAGTTTAATTGATTTTCAACACGATTCTTGAAAATTTTGAATTTATCAAATACTTCATCTTTAGATTTTAACATATAAATATGACAAAATCTAGAAAAATCGTCTATAAATGTTACCAAATACTTCCGACCTCCTCTAGTTGTGAAGTTTTTAAAATCACATAAGTTAGAATGTATTAGTTCAAGAAGTTGTGTACTCCTAGAAACCGACTGAAAAGATTTTCTAGTAATTTTAGTTTGAGCACACACTTCACATCTGTTAAATTTGATCGAAGTATCTAATGGTATGTTGTGAGTTTTAGCTAGTTTAGCCATTTTCTTATAGTTCACATGTCATAATCGATTATGCAATATTTTTGGATCAATTAAATTTGAACTAACATGACTAACTATTTCATTTGCTAAACTCAGTCTATACATACTACCTACTAAATAAGCACATCCAAAATAATAAGAGTTAACAGACAAAGTTACTCTACCATTAGAAATTAAGTGTTCATGCCAGTACTATCTAAAAGACTGATACAAATTAAATTCTTTAACATAGATGAAACTACTTTAACATTTTTAAGAGTTAGAATTTTACCTGAAGAGAGCACTATGTTTGTTGTACCAGTGTGAATCACTATTTCTTTGTCTCCACTAGCCACAACGATAGTCTCGTTAACTTCAGTAGCATCATCAAGTTGCATTTTGTTATTACAAACATGACATGTGGCTCCTGTATCCAACCACCATTCTGAAGAAGCATTGGCTTTTTTACTTTTTTCAATCATAGCAATAAAATTCTGAGACTCAGTATTCTATACTATCATATTTGTTTCATTATTTGGTGTGTTAGATATAGTTTTTAGAGGAGTCTTACATTTTGTAATGAAATGACCCCGTTTTCCACAGTTATGGCACTTGCCCCTTTTCTTCTTAGAAATTGTCTTTTTGGTCTCCAACCTGGGGGGTTTATTTTTGGTCAACTTGGATCTCCTATAAAATTTCTTGGAATATGTGATTGTGTTAGCAGCCGACTGCTATTGTCTAATAATTTTCAAGTTATTTCTAGTTATGTTCTCATCTTCGATTCTAATGAATCGTTTGAGATCATCCAGTCCTATTTGCACCTTTTTTCTATACATTTTAGTTTTAAAAGTGTGCCATGCAGAATGTAGTTTGTAAATTATTGCCACAACTGAGAAGGCATCACAAATGATGATCTTTTCATTATTTAATTTAAATCTCAAATTTTCTAGATCAGTTACTTGAGGAGTGAATTTCATATTTTCATTAAATTTGAAATCCATGAATTTGTCAACTAGGTGTGTTTTTGACAATTACTCCTCTTTTCTAAATTGAGCATCTAAATTATCTCAAATTTTTTTAGCAGTGTTGTATTTGCTAAAAACTTCTGCCAACCTATCAGAAAAACAATTCAATAAATAGTTTTTATAGAAGTCATTGTCCTTGTTCTATTGATATTCATCAACGTCTTCCATTGAATCAACAAAAGTACTCAAAATAGTATAGAAAATATTTTTATATTTCAGTCCAAATTGAGTCTTTCGCTTCCATAAATTAAATTCAGATCCACTAAACGTTTCTAGTTTAACTATCTTAATCAGAACACGTTTATCCGTTCTTCTATATATTTAAATAGACAATTAAATAGCAAAAATTATATTAAAGAAAAGTTGGAACAAGTGCATCTGAATCGAACTAATTGAATTGAACCAATGATTTGAACCGAACCAATGATTTGAATCGAACTGATAATTGAATCAAATCGATAATTGAATCGAATCAATGATTGAATCGAATCAATAATTGAATCGAACCAATTTCAAATCTTCTTTATAGCTCAGAAGCTTCAATTTATGACTGAGAGCACATCCACTGCTCTGTTAAGCCAGCTTCAAATCCACAAATTCAATTTCTTGTCAATTTCAAAGTTTTAATTTTTTTTTAAAATCAAACTATTACTTGAATTAAGAACAATAAATTTGATTATTTAATTAATCAAATTAGAACTTGAATTAAGAACAACAAATACGAATTCAAATTAGAACAAGAAACTCGAATGCTTGAAATCAAAATTAGAAAATTTTCAAAACCTTGAATCCAAAATTAGATAAAAATAATGCTTTAAAATTGTTAGGATTTTAGGTCAAACAATATGCGATTGTTTAAAACATTACAACATAAGTATCTAATTTGGAATACCTAGCATGCTGCCCTTAGCTAGCATATACAAGATTACATTAGGGTTAAACCAGTTAATGGACTCTTACCCATTAGTCTTACTACAAAGATCCATTATCTATTATGGTTTATATTAAAACATATATTACGATTATTTAATATACCCAATAATATCTCTATTATATAATTTTTACTATGTAATAATTTTTAAAAATAATTGATTTGATAATTAAAAGCAGTAATACTTGAATTAAGCATTTATTTATTTAATAATTAACACAATAAAAAAAATAAAAGATTTATGGATGGTGTGCCTATTTTTCCATGTTAAAAAAAAAAATAGATGGTGTGCCGTTACAAAATGGGGATTATTAATTTATTATACAAAATATAAAATTTAAAGGTATAGTCAACAAAATCAATAAATGAAAGCCTAGTTGATACGCTGACGCGACTCACGACCGGCGTGACACGGGCAAGACAAGAGGAGAAAAGGGGCCGTTCCAAAGTAAGCCTGGTACATGGTGTACCAAAGAATGATAGCCACATTATCAGAATTGAAAAAATCTTGACCGTTAAAAGAGTAAAACTCTTTAAGTTAACTACGGTTAATGAATATGGGTTTCGTGTGGTTGAAGGGACTTGTCTAAAACTCTTAAAGGTATTTTCTTGCATTATCTCTCGTTTATAAATAATAAATTTTATATATAGAATTAATTACTAATTAATTTTTAAAATGTGATAAAATTAATAAAGTGATTTTTATATTTTAAAAATTTTATTATTTATTTTTATTTTTAAATTCTGTCGAAAGAAGTATCCATTCGTTTAATTTTTCAGTATTTTATTAAAAAATTAAAAAAATTAAAAAAATATTTTATTATTCTCAAAATACCTTCATTCACAACATTTAAATTTTTTTCATCTATTTTCTTTTCCATTTCCTTTTTTTTTTCTTTTTTTTTCTTTCTATTTTACTTCTATTTTTTCCTCACAATACCAATCAACAAGGACTCATCAACTTCCCTTCCCTTTAACTTCGGTGGTGAAGAGTGATAAATGGTACAAAGTTTCTAGCTTTCTCTCTCCTCCAAGAAAATGAGAGAAAGTTTAAGAAAGAAATCGAACCTGGGAAAGGCAGATTCGCAGTGTAATAAATTACATGGGTGCACAACAAGGATTTTTTGATTTGTAGTGCTTATAAATTTCTGGGTATTTTTGTGTTCAAAGAAAAAAAAACAGCAAAAATAAAGAAAGAAAAAACAATAAACAAGAAGGAAATCAAAAGAAAAAAAAAAGGAAAATAAATAGCATGGATATTAACTAAAATCCATTGAATATTTTGAATATAAATGGTGTTTTTATCATATAGATAAAAGAAAATGCATGAATTAATACAAAATGTAAGGGTTTTTAATTTTATAATAGGAAGAAGAAAATTTAATAAAAACTGAAGAATATTTTAATTTTTAACAGATATTTAACGATAAAGGATAGAAAAATTATTTTTTTTGACTGAATTAAAAAATATGTATTAAATAATGAATTTTTTAAAATATAAAATTTATTTTATTAATTTTATTAAATTTCATAAATTAAATAATAATTAACCTTTATAAAGATATTAAAAAGCATTCTTCTGAAAATATTAATCTGCGTTGTTTCAGATTTTATTTGATCTTTTTATGGCTAGTAAAAGAAAATTTTTGAACCAAAATAATTATTCATGCATGGCATTTCAACTTAATAGCATGTAATGTTAAAAAAAAAAAATTAATGGAATCTATAAATATCAAACCATGGTAAATGCTATCGTTAACTTTTATTTCAAATTTAAATTAATGAGTGGTAAGAATATAATCTCTCAAGATTTAATGACCTGAAATTATTAGGTCCACCAGCATACCAATTGCACCAAAGATTATTTAGCCGGAGAAAACAGACAAGCTTTTTTTTTTTTTTTTTTTAAGTATTTGCAAAAATTAATATAGTTATATATACATATATATATAATTATCATTGATTTTTTTATAATATAATTTTATTAAATGATTTCGAATCAAATACATATATAGTCTCAGTTTGACCATTTTCTGAAAAAAAAAAAATCTCAAGTGTTAATGGATAATATTTCCTAATTTTATTTATTTATTAATTTTTACAAATTTAAATTTTCTTCAAACTTGCCTACATGATTTAATCCAAATCAATAAAATTGATATTCTAAAACTGTCACAACCTGAGTCTAGAGATAAAAGAGTTCTTAATTAATTTGACCTATCACATCAATCAAAAAAATAACATTGTCTCATGTATATTTATCATCAATCAAGGAATGAATTCATCTGTCAAATAAAATTTATGCATAATTATGTCACTGTCAGGGAGTGCTATAGTTTCAATAATTTCAAAATGTCATCATTAGGTTTATGCTTGATATAAAATCTTATTACTGATAATTATTCATATTGTTTATAAAATCTTATCACTGATAATTACTCAACAATTCAACTTAATAATATCAAATACCCCATCTAGACCTCTATATATAAAATATAATATCATTATTTTTCTCCTCCACATGCAAAACTCATAATAATTCTCATTATTTATATCTCAATTAATGTGTTAATAACTTAATTAATCATTACCAATTATTTCAAATTTATTCATATTATTAATTATTTCAAATTCATTCATATAATATTTAGTAATTTTAAATACCAAATCGCGCATCTAAAATAATTTTTAAAATTATTGGGTGATATTCATCATTTAGTCACTAGAGAATCATTGAAATATTATCACTGTGGTGTCTAATAAAAAAGAGGTACCAACAAACTCGTCTTAAAGACTAGAGTCCAAAAATATCACCCACCCTCGTTTACTTATCACCATTCACCAAAAAAATATGTCTGTAACTAAAGGTAATCATGAGTTATGGATTATATGATCAGAATCGTATATTTGAATTATTTATAAATGGAGATATAAAATTCTCAAATACCTGATTTATATATAAATCAAATTAATTTGATTAATATGAAATAATTTGGATTTAGAAATTAATGAATAACCGAATTAAAAATCAAATCAAACCTAACCAAATCTGAAATATTTAAACCAAACCAATAAGTAATATATATATATATATAACCCTAAATTTATATACACTATATAAACATAATAATAAACCTAAACCTAATTTATTATTTATTATTTTTATTATGAACAATTGGATATTAGGGTAAGATATGAATGTATGTTATAATGTTATTCAATTAAATACTTAGGTTAATGTTATTTAATTTATTGATTAAATTAAGTTATTCAATTTAAATTTAAGATTGTATGTTTTATTTTTTGAAAATTTGATAATTATGATTGATTTGTGATAAATTAATTATGTTTTGTTTGAATGCATTTTAATTTAATAATTTTTATATTTAAGATTTTAATTTGATAATTTTGGTATGTCATAAATTAATTTTGGTTTGAATAAACAATTCTCATATAATTTTAATTTTTTATAAAAAAACTCAAAAAACTGAATCAAACCTATTTAATAGGCCCAATTTAAAATAATTGAAAATCGAATCAAACAAACCCAATTTGGATATTTTATATAAACACTTCGTTTCGGCTCCTCCATTTTGAAATCTTAGAAAATTTGGTTTGGTTCGAAGATTTTCGAATCTCCAAATCGAACCAAACTGTGCACAACCCTATCTGCAGGCTAGGATTCACCATTTTTTAATCAAATTTTTTGTTCAGACTTTCGATGACAAATTGAGTACTAAAAGAAAACTGAGAAGAAGAGTCAAATGGTATCTAAATCACCGTGAAAGAAGATCAAAGCTTACTAAAATTCGCTTCAAAAGTTTTTCAGTTGGTTGTATGAACATATGGAGTGTTGGAGTTGCTTTGGCAACCGAAGGCAGTGAGCTTCTAGATGGAGGCTCATCAGGTAGCTGAGCTTTCCACTAATATTGCATATGTCTATCACAACTGAAACCCAGAAATCATGATCAATACTAAAAAACGAGAAAGTATAAAACCTTCATAATCGGTAGCAAGCTTGATAAACTATTAAATAACAAAATTATAATATGACAGTTGCAGTGTCATAAAATAAGAATTATAGATCCACCTTTCAAGGCGGAATATGTATTAAAAAATCATAGTATTACCACTTAGGATTATCATCTAAAATATATTCAATCATCATCAACTGATTAATATAACCTTATCTAGAATGACTCCAAACTCAATAAAATTAAATAGAAAATCAAATTATACTGAATTATAGATCATTGAAATAATAATGCGAAATTTTAGAGTTTATAAAACAATACAATTTGAAAATAATTACATAACTGAATAAAATAAAATAAACTTCACTGTCGTAGGAATAACTCGACTAAAATTTAACTTTTTAAACTTAACATGCAATCTAGAAAAATAGGGAGATAGGAGTGAGTATCTCAACTTAATGAACTACATCGTTATTAATATAATATGTTGTTCAAATGTTAAACATGCTCATATATAATGCCAAACAATCAATCATCACATAATCATTTAAAAATGAGAATTAGTCAGTAAAAAATTACAATGGAGCCAACCCCCAATATGGCTCTGTGAACCAAATAAGTCTTTTTATCCAATAAGGGATATATCATCACTTTATAATCGTACAACACGAACCCTAAAAAGAAGTTGTCATCACCTCCTGATTATGCAACACGATCTAACTGCAAGCAGCGTAAAGAATGATTAACTTTTATTGTCTCCGGATAAAATGATCATCATATAAACATATACCCATATGTTATCAAAATCATAAGTCCAGTGATTTCTATTTTATCCTAATCTCATCCAATAATTACAACTAATAAGTAATATAATTCGTAATGCAATATTCACAATCGAGTATTAAGATGTCTTTATGCATTCATAGCGTATAATTATTAAATGTATGTGAAAAATGGAGTGTTATATTAAACTATATAATTTATAAATTTGATGAAAATTCAACTGTTTCTTTTTTATGTGTTAGTTGTCTGATGACAAAAAATACGCTTAAAATACTTATACTGAATAACAAATAAGAATTATTAGAATACAAAAGCTTGAACTTAACTTTAAAAGTTAAACTCAAATGATTCTAAAGATTCCGTCGAAATTTCAATAATGTCTACCCTATAATTAGGATATTTTTTCGCTGAAACAAAGAACAATAATTCTAAATAAATGGCTTATGCAACTCACAACAACCAACAATAATTCAACTAACCTATGGGCCTCTATATTCAGCCAATATCCAAACTGCCTCAACAATCTAATCAAACACAAATTTAACAGTAAAGTATCATCTAAAAGTAATTTACTTAAAGATAATTCAAGTATATAAAACTTACATAATTTATTTATGTTCACAAGCATTTCATAGCATTTCCTTTACGAAATCCTTTCTTCAAAATCTTTCAAATAATTTACGTATATGTGATAAACATCTTTTTGATAAAGTTATTTTAGTTATAAACCATTTAAAATTAATTTAAATTTTTTATTTTTTTTTAAATCATAATATTCATAAATACCCACATATAACTTTATAAAATCAATTTAAGTTTCAAAACGTTCATCACTTACATATTCTTATAACCAACTTAAATTATTTAATTCAATTATATATATATATATATATATATATATATATATATATATATATATATATATATATAATAAATCACATAATCAATTCAAACTCCTTTTTTTTGTGCATAAAAAGAATATTTCACACTTCATAAAATTCTTTTATAAAATTAATTTGTTCAATAATCAATTAAATGCAATATAAAATTCTTCTAAAGCAATTTTATAGAAATTCATAATAATTATAAATTAAAAAATATACAAATATAAGCAAAACATTCATATAAATACAATTTTTTGACACTAACAAATCGAATTTAAGCATCAAAATGAAAAGGCAAAAGTTTTGGATTTACCCACGCAAATTTCGATCGATCTATGGCCATAAAACATATTGGGAAAGTCAAACAGAGCAACTAGAGATTGTGTCCCATGTGTTGTAATTGCCGAAAGTTTTGGAAGTTGAAAATTATACCATTCGGCTCACCTTGACGCCAGGAGTCCGAAAATAACCATCACTCAATGCCATCTAGTCGGAAAATGACCAAAAAACTTCGATGATATGATTTTTCGATCTCCATCTCCGGTGGATTTCAGGCGATAACAAAATTGCTGGAATCAGAGTTCAATATCAACTGAAATCATCGCTGAAAAAGTTTTAGAGCGATGGAGCTTCGACTTGCATGTGCGCCGCTGTTCGCAGTTAGTTCTGTATGCTTTTGGTGCCGGTCCGCCGGAGAACCATGGCCACCGTGTTGGTGGCAGTATGCCTCACCGCTAGCTGGAGGTGGGGTTTTGGCCCTCATTCACACACTCTCTCTTCTGTCCCAAAAACCCGATTTGGCCTTCTATTACAATTGGGCAACATCTGATTGGCTGTCTTATATATATATATTAATCAAAGAAACGAAACAACAGAAAATGGAAAAGACTCTATGGCTAACACTTTGTTCAACCAGCCCTTTTATCACGTGTTACACCTACGAAACCTCACACAAGGACAAATGCACAGTATGACAAGGGCACGTGCCCCATTTGAATTATAATTTTTTTTAAATTATTTATAAATTCTTATATTTTAATTTCATCAACAAAATTTATTTTTTCATCAGTTTTAAAGTTAAAATTTTATAAAAAATTAAAATATTTTTTATTTATATTTAAATTTTTTATTCTAACTAAAATTAAATTTTAATTATTTTTAAACAATAATAATTTTATATGAAATAATTATTACAACTTAAATCCATAATTTTATTAAATTATTAAATTAATATTAATATAATAATTTAATCGTAAATTTTAAATTTTATTAAAATAATAATAAAATTCGAATAAGAGAAAAAAAAATTTATTTGTACAAAATTAACATCTTTCATCTAATTTATTGTAAATTTATAGATTTATCTATAATTAATTTATGATTTATTTAAATAATTTAATATAATTATGTTTAATATGTTAAACACTATAATTAATTTATAAATTTCATTCAATGAATTTTGATATTATTAGTGAAATGTAATTATGAGATTAATATTTAATAAATAAAAAAAATAATAAATTTTGATAATATTATTTTTTAAATAATATAGTTATATCTATTTTTTTAGTTTTTGTATCTGTTCCTGACCTTACATATATATTTTACATAAATAATTAATATTTTATTTTATATTAATATTTAACTAAAATTTCATCAAAATTATTTTAAAATTTAAATACAAAAATATAAATAAATAATATATTTTCAAAATTATAATAATTCAAAAATCTAAAATAAAAATTTTTCATAATCTTTTCTCAATTATATATATATATATATATATATATATATATATATATATATATATATATATATATATATATATTCTCATAAAATAACATATAAATAAATAGGGTAAACAAAACCGTACTGTACAGCTCATCCAATATTTACCAAATCTAAATAATGCTGGAGTGGATTCTCACTTAACCCTCCTTTTCCACTCCCAAAAATACCACTTATTCCTTCCTTATTTACAATCCTACCCCTCAATTAAATCTCAAGTTTTAACGAACGTAGACTATAAAACCGAGTTATTAGCATTTAATAACGATGAAAACAAATACTTCCACCGTCTCGAAAATATAATATTATTTTATTTTTTAGATGAATTAAAAATTTTAATTATTTTTAATTTATTACATAAAATTTATGATTTTTTTCTTAAAATATTTTAATTTAAAATATTCTTAATATATATTTTCTAATATTTTTTTTATTTTTTAATATTTATAATAATTAAGTATTTATATTTTTAACTAAATTTATAATTTAATATAAAAAATAAAAATATAATTAATATATATGATGATATTATTATGAATTAAAAATGAATATATTTGATATTTATCTATTAAATTAACATCTAAAAAAATAAGATTATATTTTGAAATAAATTAAAAAAAATATGATTATATTTTTTAGACAAATAAAATAATATTTATAAGAAAAAAATATATTTAATTCTCTAAATTGCTTTAATAAGTGTTGAAGAAATTATTAAATAATGTGAGTATGTTTTTTATATTTAAATAAAAATAAAATTATATTTGATTAAAATAAAAATATATTTATATTTATTTTCATCTGAGTAAGATGATAATTACAGTAAATTTATGTTGTTGCAAAATCCCATATGATTAAAAAACAAGTACCTAAACTAATTTTTGACTGTAGTATTGAGATATGAACTGTAACTTAATATAAATGAGAATTTATTTTTTTATTTTTTATTTTTCAAAAATCTGTCTCTTGTCTTTGTGCGTATGCATTTGTAATCCAGGAACTTCCATGGCCAAACCCAAAGCACCGAGACGCACACTAGACTCTTACACAGTCAAGCATATCAGCAAAACAATTAAAGGTAATAATTTTAATTTTCCTTTACTTTCTCTCTCCCCTAATTTTCTGTGGAAACAAACGCTCCTTAACTACTTTCTACCTTCTCTCTCAGCTGGAGACTGTGTGTTGATGCGATCGTCCGATCCATCCAAGCCGTCCTACGTGGCCAGGATCGAGCGGATTGAATCGGACGGTCGAGGTGCTAACGTTAGAGTATATGTCCGCTGGTATTACCGGCCGGAGGAATCGATCGGTGGCCGCCGACAGTTTCACGGGTCTAAAGAGGTTTTCCTCTCTGATCATTACGATATACAGAGCGCTGACACGATCGAAGGCAAATGTACTGTTCACAGTTTTAAGAGTTACACGAAGCTTGACGCTGTTGGAAACGAGGACTTCTTCTGTCGTTTCGAGTACAATTCTTCTTCTGGTGCTTTCAATCCCGATAGAGTTGCCGTGTATGTTGCCAGTTATTTATTTGTATCTTTTTGTGTTTTTTGCTGGCCTTTGGTTGTGTAGGACTATTTTCATTTCCAACATTTGTTTTTTATTTTGGTAATTTAGCCATGTAATTATTGGTTAATTGAAAGTAGTTGATATGTGTATTGTATATCAGCTTAATTACTGGAGGGTTGATCAATTGAATTTGGCGGCTGATTGGAACTTATTGGTTTTGTTTAGAAATGAAGTGTTGAAGGTTTTGCAGCTTGGTGATTCTTGATTGTTTTTTCTTTTACTTAGAGGTTTTAATGGACTTGATTTACTGTTGCAGGTATTGCAAATGTGAAATGCCTTACAATCCTGATGACTTAATGATTCAATGTGATGGCTGCAGTGACTGGTAAATTGCATGCATGTTAGTTATTCATGTTAATTTGCATATAGACGGTATACTAAATAGCAGCTCAATTGAGCTTTATATGCTTAGTTATAGGTGTTGCTGTTTATTAATTGTTTCATCATACTTCGTTCAAATAAGGGTTGAAGGGGATTTGCCAATTAGAATGAGCATTTTTGAATCAGTTAGGGTGGATTTGCACCCCTTAGTCCCTCCTCTACGTAATGACAATAGCATTGGAGAGAGATTAAAAAAATTTGAGAAACTTGCTAGATTATGTGATATTCTTTAGGAACCGGCCCTACTCAAGGTTTATTGTCACTACATGCACTAATTGGCAGTGCATCAATAAAAATTTAGGAACAAACATAATGCAAAATATATATAAACATGTGTCTTAGTTACCATCATTTTTTAACTATTGTATTAAACATAATATTAGCATTAATCTTACAGTGTATATATTTGTGAAAGTTGTAGACTTCGTTTTCCAACACCTTCATATGTTTCCATTGGATAAATCTTACCTGTCACAAACCTTAAAAAATGACATGTCATTATATGATCTAAATATCTTTAACATGATGGGAGGAGTCTCATCATGAGCTCAAATTGTTTAAGGATCTTTTTCAAAAAGACAAACTAAGAGATTTAGTGTCAAATTGGATAATCTCTTTATGGGTGGATAACGACCTAGCTTGATTTGATCAGCTCATATCAGTAGTCATACCATAATTGTAGAAATGTAGTCACTTTGATGCAGTGAATAAAGCGTTCAAAAAAATAAACTGTAATTTCAGGCAATTTAGTTGATTGATAAAAATAAGATCTGCCTCAAAATAATGAAACAAAGGTTTAAATATGTCTTACAAACCCAAAAACGAATTAAGGAATTAAAATAAAGCAAAATCGAACCCATTACAAGATTGGTCTATAAACTTCAAATTGGCTTCCTCCAAATCACATTAAGTCAATGTTTTGATGTATGGTAAACGTTGATAGGTTCTCATATTCAATAAATTATTGATTTGTAACAAAAATAATCAATTCTATAAATCTTTACTTCTTGCTTGTTTTTAAGATTATTGTCGTGGCTTATGAATGTAAGTCTTAAAATATTGAGATTATAGATTGTACATTTGTTATTAAGTAAGTGTTTATAATACTTACCATCTGCAGTTTGTTTTTTACGTAATTGTTCTTGTTATGTGACAGATTTTGTGCTGTAAGTATTTGCGATTCATGCAAAACAAATACATCATTCAACATACTACTTTTGATTCAGGTTTCATCCTGCTTGTTTAGAAATGACTGTAGAGGAAGCTAAAAGACTTGACCACTTCTTCTGTGAGAATTGTTCATCTGAAGGTCAAAAGAAGCTACAAAATTCTCATGCTACTTCTAGACAAACGGATGCAAAGGTGAATAACTATGATTTATCATAATTTTTAACATTTATCTGTTATCCAAGCATATTTTTTCATCTAAAATCAAGATAACTAGCATATCTTAACTGTCCTTTACTATCTTGAATGGTTTAATTTTATCGCCTTGCATACATTTTGTTTGCTATCTAGAATGATTTAATTTTTTTCACTCAATATATATTTTGTTTGCTAATGGCTTCATTATAAATCAGCTTATGCCCACTTAGACACACATGGAGTCTTAGACACAAGTCAATGAATAGTCAGTCTCATTATTGATGTTTGATGTTTTATGGTTTTATTTGATAAGAAATAAGGTACTGAAATAGAAATCCATATAAGCGATTTCTAATTCTATTGTTCAGACAATCATCTGGCATAGTTTATGTAGCATATATGTACGGCGAGAACGAAGAAATGTGATGCTGATGTTAAGTAAAAAGTAATTAGCAATATTAAGTTCCTCTTATTTCCTTATTTCTGATGATGCATGGATATAGAGTGGCAGCCTTAAAAATATTAGAAAGAGAACATATTGAGGACATCAAATCTGTCACTTTTTTTTTTAAGGAAGCATAAAAACACATTACTCGAAGGATTTATTAACTTAATATGTGAAATGTGTAATATATTGATGATTAAGCATTTTATTTCATTAAGAATACCATTTTTCATAGAAATATCAAAGATTTGTAAGGGTTTATAATAGAAGTCTATCATCCTCGAGGAAACTAAGCCATAATCCCATATTAGTTGGGAACTTTGGATCTGACTACAGGAATCCATTTTCTCAATTCCATTTAGTTTAGGTTATATTTTCCAAGAGCTATAGAGACCTTTCTCATTGCTTTTCCCCTATGTCATCTTGGGTCCACTCCTCATTTTTCTTCTTCCAAAACTTCAATTTGCTCAACCTTTTATGCTGGTGTATTTTGTTGGTCTGATATAAATTCACATCATCTTATTTCTCCTCTCAATCCTTTTCTACCTTCAATGCATTCTTTTCTTATTTAGTCCATCTTCATACCCTTATTCATGTATGCTAATCTTGTGAATCGTGTTGTTTCTTTACTATCCAACATGTTGAATCACTATCTTACAAAACTTAGCATTTTGTAATCATTTATAACTCTCATTAAAAATAACCACCTTGCCCGTCTTGCTTTAGTCTTATGATGACCTTCTTGTCACTTACCCCATATTTTTGTATAATAGATCTTAATGATCCAAAGTGTATGCTTTTGTAAGATCTCTATAGTCTATGCCATATAGGTCAGCTTGCTTTGGTTACTTCTCGTTCCATCGCTATAGTTGCAATGCATGTAGTCTTTTTTAGTTTAGACTTTCATATTCTCCTCCATAGTTTCCAACTTTTTATAACCAAGTCGGGTTTCATTTTTAAAAAATCATAAACAACATCATACGCTAAAGATATTCTTTTGGATGTTTTATCTTCTGATATATAATGAAAGCTAACAGTTAAGGGTTGAAGGCCAATCCTTGATTTAATTGTAATTGGAAAAATCTTTTCTATCATATCTAACTGTCTAAAGTGTGAAATATATATCAATAAAGGAAAATTAATCTACAGATATAATGAAAACATTGTGAAATGTTTAACGTCAATGCCCAAGTTACAATAGCACATCAACAAGCATCTTACTCCCTGATATTTTTCTATAAAGTTTTTAATCATCTTACTCCCTGATATTTTTCTATAAAGTTTTTAATCTTCTCTTAAAAAATATATAATCAATCATTTTCTTTGTTTTACTAATATTTAAAAAGAAAATATAATTGATAAAGTAAAAGAAACTCATTGAAGTGTCTGAAATGTGTTGTTTATACCTATAAAAGGTGTCAAACTAGTGTGTCCAACATTTACCTTTTTTATATTTGATTGGAGTCAGTTTTATGTGTCTAATAGCTGGTCGTGTATCCTACATTACGTACCCCTCCTTTAGGGAATGTTGGTGCTTCATAGCAATCTTCTTTTTGTGTAGGTAATACTTTAAAGCTGATTTTGGGAAGGTTTATTATCTTAGTTTCTGGTAGCATGCTGTTATCCTATGAAAAGCCTTTTTAATTCCATCGCATAATAAGGTGCTTTTGTAGTTGATTTCAGCAAATAAAACATTGTCGAATTTGGAATACAAGTTGCATAAGGCTAATCCAGGAAGTATGATATTTTTGTACTTTCTTGTTCTTGCAGGTGGAAACAAAGAAGCGTCGAAGGTGATAAAGTAAATAACTAGAATATGTTGATATAGAATGATAATGGAGGAGCTGGAGTTCCATCTCCTTTTTATTTTTATTTTTTTTTTTATTTTTTATTTTTAACTTAGGTAGGCTTCAAGCAAACACAGAGGCAAAGATATTTGCATGACAAGCCGTAATATTTGTGAGTCAATGGCAGAGGGAAACTGGTTTGAAAACCTTTGTTATGTATAAATGTTTGAGGGTAGTCACCTTGTTTTCCTTTGAAAGTCAAGGACGTGTTTGGTTGTTTTATAGTTGTGTTATGTAATCGTTCATACTTTGGTTTCTTGTTTATAATTTAGGGTTTGTGTATAATCAAAACTACTTTTAACTTGCTGAAAAAGAAAATAGATACAAGTCTTGTTACAATGTTGTTCTAGCCTTTGCTAGTTGAGAGTTGAGACATACATGAATGGAATCATACGTGTTAGTGTTGCTTTACAGTTCTTGTCATAATTTGTTGTTGAGACTGATGGTTCAATATTTCTTTTATTTTGGATTTTTAGGGCTACAGACTGTACAAATAAGTAATAATTGGACTATGGAAACCAATCCATTTGCTAAGGTTAATGTGGCTCATTTCTGTTTTGTTGTTTGACCTGATCAAGGGGAGCTTCTTGTGTCTTTATGTATTTATGCTATTGTTAGAGCTGTTAATGGGTGAAATTTGAAAACTATCCAATGCTTTAATTTTAGTTTGGTGAATTAAAAAAAGAAAAAAAGAAAAAAAAAGATGCCCTTCAAAGCAATCATAGATTTTCAAGCATTCAATAAACAAAACTCAAAAAATTGATGGGCGCAAATAAATTTTTCTTCCGTTCCTTCAATTTCTACACTAAGATTTGAAATTTTTTAAACCTTGTTAATGAATTTATTGTTAAACAAGTTCTCAATTTTCTTGTTAAATGACTTGTCTGTGCTAAATCTAAAAGTTTATGGTTCTAAGAGAATATGATTGAGATATAATCGAAATAAACAAAACTTGAAACGTCGAATGTTCACAGTTGATAACTCCGAATCATAGCAAACAACATAGTTGCATATATATTATAATTAGTAGAGTGCTGGTTTTTAAAAAATTTCACATTCTGAGAGCCAAACCAAAATTTGGGAAATTTATGAAAATAACGTATGCATAATGCTTTTCGCAAAAATATCTTCCTTGCAGATATGCATAATTCTAATCCCAATATGACTATTTTGCCCTTGGGTATATGTTACGAAATCATTCTTTTTTTCACTTTTCCTCATTCCTAATCTGATGTTGTCTTTCTCTAAAGCTCAAACTTTCTCTTCTCCTTCCTTTATTATTCTCTTATCTTTCTCTTATCCTTTCATTCATACATTATACTTGTCAGATCCAGTAGGTTAAGAACCACATTACTCTATTTGCTCTCATTATACATATAAATTTTCAATGATTGCTCTCATTCATAGATAATACACTTATTTTATCACCTACCTTTATTTGCATATCCCATCTTCTCACCATTTATCAAGCAATAAATACCCTTTAAGAGGGTTCGCACATGATTGTATAAAATATTTTTGATTTTTTGTATTTTCACCCAACAGCTTAAGTAATTTATACAACTATGTCTTGATATTTTTGGATCTTTCGACTATTTTTAGAATTATTTTTATTTAAATGGGATCAATTTCAATTGATTTTGACCAAAATTTAATCTGTTTATTATTTTATGAATTTCGAATAAATTTTGACTAAATTTGAAATAAATTTTGACTTGTTATTTTTGCTAAATTAGGACTAAATTTTAACCTTGTTCTGAATTAATTGTATGGACATCAATGTCATTTGGCATAGCAGTAAATAGCCAACACTTGCTTCGTCACCGTGTTGGACAATTAACAAAGCTATGTATTTGCCTTTGGATTGTTCCCAAGGCCTATACATGTATTGTTAATGAAGCTGTTGGTTTTTTTTTAAGTTGAAAAATTGTAACTAGTCGAGTGTATTTTATTGATCATCAAAAATTCATATTTATACAGCTTATTGAAAATAGAAAGAGCATAATAGTGCAACAGAAAATAAAAAATTGTGCAGCAAATCTGGTGCAATTAATTTTAAAAAATAAGAAAATATCAAGCCTATAAATCTTCATGAGTAGATTCTTGACAACCAATATCCATTTTGTTGCTAACAAATCCTTGAGACACATTCAACACTCCTCCTTGGCTACGGAGCTGTAAATTAAAAAAGATCATCCTCCATAATTTCTGCTTTTGCTACTTGTACAGCTTGTGTGGGTGAATTATTTTGATTATCTTTGAACTTGCAAACTTTTGTAATATGCCCTGTTTGTTTGCAATTTCCACATAATGCATCGGATCTCCACCAACAGTATTTCTCCAGATGTGTTTTCTTTTTGCAATGTTTGCAAAGAGGATAGTTAACTTTTTCCTTTTTATTTTGTGCATAATAAGCACCTTCAATGACAATTTTATCTTGCCAAAAGAATTTTCTCTGTTCTTGTGCTTGAAGAACACTCATTAATTCTGCAAGAGAAATATTAGAGAGATCTTTAGAT
>CANXYC010521604.1:0-31492 GCA_948193065.1 Aleurites moluccanus | reverse complement strand
TTTTTATATATTTTAATTTAAAATCAAAATAAATAATATTATTTTTATTTAATTAAATAATTAATTTTTAAAAGTAATTTATTTTCTTATTTTTTATATATTTGATTAAAAAATATTTTTGTATATTAAAATAAAATAATTTTATTTTGTTAAATATGAAAAAAATAATTTCATTTAAACAAATATATAAAAAATAAGAAAATAAATTATTTTTGAAAATTAATTATTTAATTAAATAAAAAGTAATTTATATTAATTTTAAATTAAAATATATAATAAATCAATAAATAAAATTATGTATGAATATTTTACACATAAAATTATTCACATGTATTTTTAAATATTTTAATTTTAATTATTAAATAAAAAGCAAGAAAATATAAAAAAAAGGAGAGAAATTGACGATATTTTGATTAAATAAATAAAAATAATTTTTAAATTTTATAAAAATAAGAAAATAAATTAAATAATTAAAAAATAATTTTATTTATTTTAATTTTAAAAAAGTAAATAGTTAAATAAAAAAATTAATTTCTTTAGTTATTAATTTATTTTATTTTTGTATATATTTAATTTAATTTTTTTTTTAAATAAATAAAATTTTAGGGACTAAATTATAATTTGCCAATTACTTTTTAATCCTTATAAAGTCCAGGGATAAAAGTCAAAGATCAAAAGGGTCGAAATTATAAATTTTAATAACGTTAGGATCAAAATTATATCTCGAAAAATATTAAGAGTCAACTTGCTCCTAAGGATAAACGGCAGGATTAAAATTATAACTTATCCCTAAAAAATAAAACCATTAATAATGTGTAGAACGCACCAGCATCCAACATAACATAGAATCAATTGCAAGGCGGCAGTCAAAATGCGTTTATGCACTGGGACTGAAGCATATAATTCCCTCAATGATATATGAATTCATTCAAAGTAACACGGAATATACATAAAGTCATTCCCTCAAGTTTCTTAAACTCTCGAACTGTATCGCACTGTGGTTTATATGTAATCAAAACATGGTTAGACATATTCCTAGTTTCTGTATATGCTTTATGCAAATTCTGTCTCCGACTCTTAGACCTTATTCTTTCACAACTATTTGTTATCGCATCTCCTCGGCACTCGACTAAAAACCAACCTCCACAATCTGCACTGTTAGTCAAACTCGAAACCCTACTACTTATAGTATCCTCATCGTCAGACCTGTATTTTCCTCTTTTTCATGCATCTGTTTCAATCTTTTGCAGGGTTATCTGCATCATACATCTTTCGGCAGCTTCCAACTCCAAGATGAGAATCAAGAACTCCCAGAAACGAATCTTGACGATGATGCCTATATCCATTTGAATGGCACCACTAAACACAATATAAATGCCGACAACAGATTGAAAAGAAAATTCATAATTGTACACTAAATACTCATAAGTTATATTAAGATACAGCTTGACAAGAAGATATTCTCGATTTGACGTCAAAATCCAAGTAAATTATGGAGGTGTTATCCTTTGTCCGCAGTGTTCTAGCTTCACCCAATAAAAAATTAGCAACCTTCTCAGCAGAAGTCTCCTCATCTTCAGAGTATCTCTCCCTTGTCTGTGTAGATCAAAAATCCAAAAATCATTAGAATGTCATGGAAAATTTTTCTTTCCAGAAATTCACAACAGATGACAAATGTTTTAACAGAAAAGGAAGATTCACCTGAATCACAAGTTGGATTGCCTTTTTAACACTGATGACATCCCAAAACCCATCACTGCAATTTTGCAGATTCCAGATTAATTCGTCTGATAACAACACTATGAATAACCAACTAGAGACCAGATGGTCATTTCAAGATATAATTTTCAGCAGCTTAAACAGATAGAGCATAAGTCAAATAAATCACAAACTAGAGAAAAAATAGTAACTAGTAAGAATGTCATTTATTCCTTAAGCCAAGGAATAAAAATCAAATCACCTTGCCAATAGTGCAAAGGTACTACTTGCTCGATCTATATGCACAGCTTCACTTATATAGGGTTCTGAACTGAAACGAGCATCCTGTTGTTTCAAAAATTTGTCTCCAAGCATCCGAGTAAGGTTTAAGCCTGAACCAGGGGAGGGAAGAGAAAGCAATTATCAACTTAGTGATACTGATTCTCAGTCTTTCAGAATAATTAATTATTCGAAGTCATTTTTTGCCTAACCACAAAGACGTGTTTCCCCATCTTTCAATGGCTCTCCTGCTTCATTGATTCGAAGTCTTTCGGAATAACTAGTTACTTTATGGTCTTCTGTCATCTTAATCTGCTTCCCATCAACACTGAAAATCATATCCAGCTGTAAATATGGTATTAAAGACATAGTTATGATACAAAATGTTTCATACTAGATGACCACAAGAATCATGATGTTCAAATTTGTAGGGAAAATGCTTGACAAATGACAAATAGGACACCAACATGGCAAAACATAGACATAATAGTAGTTCTACTTGAATTAAAGTTTCAGTTTGTTTATCTTACAACTTCTACCTGGCTATATTTTTCACCGCTTATGTTGCACACTTCGTCTGACATAGAGGTACTATATAAGATTTTAGCAACTACAGAATCATCTCCCTCCCACACCCACCAACCAAACCTATCAGTCAGTATTAGAGTAGCCTCTGAATATGATGTTTTACTATGGAGTAATGAACATACTAGCTATAATGAACATTACTTGAAAAACTAACAGACTAGGAAACTATCTGCCAGCTTGTCTACAAAAGACAGCATATGAGATTCTACTTTGGTATAGTTTTATATAATATAGTATCCAAACAACATAAGAAATACAAAATGAGAATATGAAGCATACTTCATAACACAAGCTGAATCCCCAACATTGGCACACTGAGCAAAGAGATTTTCATCACCATCAGCCCAAACCAGAAGCACTGTTGCAGTACAACCCTGCAGGGAATTGATTGTTGTAATATGAAAAGTGTATACATTCAATATCAATGAATTTATTAAATGAATCAGAATAACAATAATATTTTTTAGGTTAGTGCTTGTAAAAATGTACTATATCCCAATAGCAAATCAAAATGAACCAGAATAAAATTACACACTCTAAAACTGACAGGTTACCAGAGAGGAACCTACATAGATATCACTCTGGTCTGAATTAAATAATCCCCCAATCTCAATATAGTGCACACTTTTAACTCACTAATTCATGGATCCGTCATACTTGTTAAATAGTGTGCCCTAATCAGACCCATGGTTCACTGGGCTGGGCACTAAATCTAGAGCCTTTACCATAGTCAAGTGGGCAACCTAGAGCAGAAAATTTATTACCAAGGCACATTTTTTTCCAGGCACAACAATGGTGCAATTTCGTTATATTTTGACAGCCAGCAACTTTTTTTTTTATCTAGTTTATGTTATTTAATCTGAAATATTGATACAAGGTTGGATCTTAGTTTATGATGTAGAAAAACAATGGGAAAAGAGAGGAAGGAAATAATAAGATAATGCTTCAGATAACTTTTCCTCAGTCTCCTTTAACCACTTAATGTAGTTTATACTCCTCCCAATTGGCAAAGCAAGTGTCCTAACCGTAAGCCAAAACCATTCAGCCAAGAATTATAGAAATTACTTTTATTAGGGGGACAAAAAATTTGAAGCTTCAACTTTACATGAATTCTTATAATGTGTCCGATTTTCTCAATCACTTGATGGTACTGAGGGGTGAGCAGAAAACCGGGAAAACCAAAAACCAAACCGAACCTAATTTGGTCAGTTCGGTTTTTTTGAAGAATTCGGTCTATTCAGTTCATTTCAATTTTTACTTTAAAGAAACTGAAATAATCAAACCGATGAAATATATATACACATATTTTTTTTTAAATATGTAATTTTAAAAATATCTAAATGTAAACCTAATTAAATTTACTAAATTAACCGAAAAAACCGAACCAAAATATGTCGGTTTGATTCAGTTCACAACCTAAAAAATAAGTTTGGTTCAGTTCAATTTATGTTACAAATCAATTCGGTTCAGTTATATAGATTTTCATGTCAGTCTATTTGGTTTTGGAGCAATTCGATTTGGTTCGATTCAAACCAAACCGACTGATCGCTCAGCCCTAATGAGTCTGGTTTCAAAGCAAGAGAAAACTAGTTCATAATTTTCTGAAGCATGGGAAACTTTAAATTAAGACTCATGGAAATTCCATATAACAGAAGAAAGCTAAAGGAAAACCTCGTAGTAATTATTCATGGAAGCTTCTGTTTGAGAAAATGCAACTCTCAGAACTTCTGAAGCATCACATTGTGATACAACCTTTGCCCTTGTTAGTGAATCCGACAAAATACCAGCAACTTTCTCAGGAAGCATTCTGGAGTGTAGAAAATTGTCAAACAATAATTAGCAAACTACCCATCAAAGCATAGAAAGAAATAAAAGTAGATGAGGGTAAGGAATTTAGATTTTAATTTAAAATGCAAGATCGATAAAACTGGCACCTAAGCAGCCAATGCATAACATCAATAATTACTTGGTATAGTGCAATGCACATAATGAGTGTGTCAAACTAGGTGAGAAACCACAGAAAAAGAATAAGAAGATACGCATTAAACCAATCACAATCCAAAAAAATAACTTGACCAGCCACCTTTTTACACTAGAAACAAATAACGCTTCGAAAACGTTTGCTTTCATCTTTAAAAGTATGAAAGAAAAATGAAGCGAGATTTCAATTTACAGCAAGGTACAACATTAAAACTGTACTTAGAATACTAACTTGCTAGCAGATTTGGCAGCTGCTGCTCCACCATGCCCATCGCAAATACCAAAAACTCCAAACTGCAGTACAAGGATTTAGATTTTTAGTTTTTCAAGAAAACATATTATATATTCATTTCAAGACAAAAATCAATAAATCTAAAACCTGGTCAATGCCAGGAAGGGGCCAATGATAATAGCACACATCTTCCATCGCGAGCTTCTTTCCTCCTCGACGCAAAGCCATAGGATCTGATGCCATACCTATACCAAATGGCGTCTTGTTCTCAGATTTAGACGTAATATGAACCTGCCAAAAAGCATATATATATACAGGGACATCAATTAGAAAATGCTTCTGCCAGGTTTAGGTAAAAATATTATCTATCAGAATTTGTAGTCACAGTTCTGCAACGCAAAAGAAAAGCATGAAAACAGAAATTGATATGCCAAACTCGTATGTAAAACAATGAAAAATAATCAGGATTTCTTTTCATAAGAAATGCATAATGAATTTCAGTAGCAAGAAATGTTTGAATCTTATAAAATAGCAGAAAAGCTTTATACAGGTATCTTAAGAATTCATGGTCCTAGAAAAGCATTCAATTAATTGTGGAAAAATGCATAGATGTCAAGATATAACTTGATTAAAAAAAAAGTGTTTGACTTACATATATATTTGAGGTTGTGCCAAGTGTTATTATGTCTCCATTAGTTAGATCAACTGGGTGACCCCAATGTCTACTTCCAGAATCAGGATGACTGATTGGTTGTGAATTCAGAAGTGTTCCATTTAGGCTGCCCATGTCTACCAGCTCCCATTTTTTCTTCTGGAACGAAAATAACAGTCCATTATAATAAATCAGAGCAGTACAAGAAAGAAACACATAGTCAAATCAATACGGTGTATCTATCATTAACTTACATCCATATTCCAGTTAATCATTGCATGCTTCCCTGAGACCTCAGAGTCCTTCAACAACAAATCACTAGAAACCCTCCCAAGAGTAAGTGGAAGCCTTGAAGAACTTGTTGAGTGTATGGAACAACGGAGTCCACTAGAAGGACCTGCGATGACCTCCAAAGAGAGGCAGCTTCCTGCACTTCTAACAGAAAAATATGATAACATGCTTTTCACATATAGAAAAATGAACGTAACTATCCAGAATTAGCCTCTTTCTCACAAGTGAAAGTACAAGAAATTACTTTGATCAGTGATAACCTTGGGCACAGATTCCTGAATATTATCTTTTTCTGGACCAGATCTCAAGATAGCAGTCTGATCTTCCTGCTCTACATGAGTCTGCACTTCATCTAGGTGCTTAGTCAGTAATATAGGTTTAAGGGTTTGACCAAGTGAGACATCCTCTGAAGGTTCTGAAACTACATCTAAAACCAAGCTGTCACCTGGAATAAAAAATAACCAAAAAAAAATAGAAATTTGTTATACCCAACCAGCAAAAACAAACTAAAAGCATAATTGTATAGAAAGAGATACAAGGTGTAAAAATATAATACCTTTTATCAAATGGGGCGGTGTAGAAGGAAGCCTCTGTTTATGAATAAGTCCATGTGGCCGGGGCAAGTGCAATGGCCCTTCATTTTGATAACATGCTCCTTCTAGATCATAATTTCTTGCCAATTCATTGCTTTCCACTTCATCCGGAACAAGGGGTCTATTTAAGTCATCAACCTAAAGAGGAAGATATTAGGAGGTTTAGAAGACAATACACCTGATGGCAGTTAATTCAAATAGCACACAGACTCTTGCATTCATAGTGAGCATAAATATGGATCAGATATACATCTTATCCTTTGTACATTTTCACACAGAATTATATTGTCATTTAATACTATAAAATTTTATCTTAATATTCTATGAAAGTAGAATATATGTCAAAAAGCATCTTCCAAGTAGCAAGCAATAACTTTATTTTTAATAGTTTCTTGTATTCCATTTCAGCATCAGTTAAAGTGAAGGTTGAATTTCCTTAGAACAAAGCATAGTCCTAACAACTAAGGTATTGAGAAAACATTCAATAAGTATCAGGAAACTTCTGAGAGATATTTTACTCGGCACTGATGAGGTTACTATAACAACTGCTTGTCTACTCCAAAGTCCAAAACCAGTTGATGGCTTTGAAAATTTATAATAAATATTCAAAGATATAAAATTTGTTAAGCACTTTCCATATATGATTTACTTATCTCCCTTCCTCACATTTGCCCTTTATCCACTAAATTGAGTTTAAGAACCATTGCACATATGCACGTTTCTAAAAAATATTCTGGCCCGTAGTTATAATTCACACACAAAAGGAGAGCTCCTATAGACAAAAATGAACAGGTTCATTCACGAATCATGATAAATTAAGTAATGCTGATCCCAAATCTCATTCCCTTAAGCAGTATTTAACACCCCTAATGACCAAAACTAGAAAAACAACAAATTCTGTATGGTGCATAAATGCTTACCACATTGTACCTGAGATATGATTAAGTAATTGCATGGAGATGCGAATTAATTACCATCAATTGACCAAATCGTCTTTAAACTAATGACTATATGCAAGCACGAGGTCCAGAGTTAATCAAACCTAGTTCCCAAACATAATTACAAAAACCAAATAACTCACCTACATGAAACCAAAATTCACCTCAAAATCACCCAAACAAAGAAGATCAATCCGTAATATTTAAAACTCAAATTAAAAAATTAAAAAAATAGCGGCAAAATCAATGTGACACGCTTCCGATGCAATCATTCGAAAGATTCAATAACAGAACCCTCGCCGTGCAATCCATTTATTTATTTATAAATTCAAATGAACTAAATTCAAACAAATCAGTCATTATAAAAACCCTTACCCTTCACCACCTCTCTTTTTTCCAACGATTTCTCACCAACCAAACAGGACATCACATTATGTCCAATGAAGTGATACAAAAAACTAGACGATCAAATATCTCAAAAATATTGAAGAAAAAAGAGAAAATAGAATTGAAATGAATAAGAAATTACAAGAACTCTGTACCTTGAGAGTGCGAGAACGAGAAGATAAAAAGTAGCGCCATGGTTTACAAGCGAAAAGGATGAGGAAGAGGATCAAAAGCATCATAAGGAGGAGAAGGACACCGACTATGCTCTCTAGCAAAATCATCGCCATCGTCGTCTCCTCTCTCTCTCTTCTTGTCTCTCTCTAACAGATTAGAGATTGGGTTCTGATTTGCGAGAAACTCGCTTTGAAATGGTCGCACATTGCATTTCACACTTATTTTTTCTTTTCTCCCTTTTCTATTTGTTTCTTGCTATTAATATGTGAAAAAAAAAATCCCCAAATATGCAATATATATACGGGTATTTGTACAATATTTTATACTTTTTTTTTTAAGTATTGGAAATAGATTTTCTTTTTATTGATATTGAATCGAAATGAAAAATGAAAATATATAGGTTCATTGTGTCTTAGTGTTGTGTTTAAAATTAAAAGGTCTATAATTTAAATTTTAAAATATATAATTATCAATCACATTTGAGTTTATTTTTGCACACTCCTTTACTAATCACTTGTCATTAAATTAAAATAATGATTAATAATAATGCTAATTGAGTATGATTAAAATTTATTATTCTAGAAAATGGAAAAGAATTCTTTTATTTTATATAATAGATATTTCTTTAGACAGAAAAATAATAATTCATTTTTCATGTATTGACAAACATCTTTTGGCATACTTTTTTTAAACTTATAAAAATAAATTATCTATTTATATATGTAACAACTTTCAATTATTAATTTAAATAGTTTAGTTAAGTGATATGATGAAAAATGATTATTTTAATTATTAATTTTTATATAAAATATTATTGCTAATATTTGACTCATTAATCACCAATTGCTATTTATTAATATTTAAAACAATTTTTTAATCAACAGCAACATGGTCCTATGACTCCTATCTATAGCATCTAAAGAAATTAAAATGTCTAGCACATGTTACACCCTTGCCAAGGTCACGTGCATATCGACTAATGGGCCTAGCGGCCGCTGGCCAGTATGATAAAGGGCTTCCATTGAGTGGACTTCGAGGCAGCTATAAATGGGACCATGAAATTGGGATGAAATCATATGATTTCATGGGCTAGAGTAAAATTTATAGTAAGACAAAATTAGTGAGCTCAAAAAATGGATTTGGGTTGGGCCACGATACGATGTATTACCTCTTTGGACAATGGTGAGTTTGCTTCTAACTTCAGCTTCGATAGCCAACACTACCATTAAATTAAAAGGGTAAAACGACTAATAATTCAAGTTAATAATGTACTCAACTAATATGTTGAGTTATTATTGCATGTTAACTCTATATTTAATCAATAAATATGCTTTTAAAAAGATGTTATAGCAAATAAAATAATATTATTTCAATTAAAAATAAAATTGATATAAAAATATTGGACAAATAGTATTTTCTTAATTATTTTATATGTATAATTATAGGTAAATATAGCAAGTTTCATTTGAAAAAATAATTTTTAATAATAAATTAATTGATAAAAATAAAAATTGTTATAGTAGGTATTTGTATCATTAATTGATAATTCAAAATTTTTTAAATTAAGTTAAAAATATTATAGTTGATTGAGTTTTTAAGTGATTAAATGTTTGACATTTATTTATAAACGTGATTTTTAAGTGAAAACATTGTAATAATTATATTTTTTTAAAAAATATATAAAATGAATTTTGGCAAAAAATAAATTTAAAAAATAATGAGTTTTAACGTAATTAATTCTAAATATCTATATAGATAGAATCGTGAGTCTAATTTTTAAATATAAAATAATTAATTAATCATTTCTTACAAAAAAAAATAACGGATGAAATTTTGTCAAATAAATAAAATTTTCAAATTAGAATATAATAATTATTTTAAAAGGTCCAAATATATATAGTTGTAATTTATTAAAAAGATTTGATTTATTTTTTCATTAGGCCTATTATAAATTGAGATAAGGTTAGAGCATATACGAAGACAAAATATAAGGTTAGACTATACATATGTATAAGTTTTGTCCACCGTCATTTTCATCCATTTGTAAGGTGTAAAAAAAAGAAATTAAGAAAGAAAGAATAAATTTTGATTAGTATATGTCCAATATTCAATGCTCTGATGCAATTTTGGTCTTTTTATATAAATTTCAATGAAATAAAATCGTAGTTATGGTGCGTATAATTATTTCAAAACTAGTAAAGTTAATGGAAGTGCTTTTCATTTGAGGAAATCGTTGTCTTTTTTCTCCACTAATTAGGGACATTTTCATATATAGACAACATGCTTCAGAACATGGAGTCTATGTGTATGGCACTATTTAAGTTGGTCAGCAATGTCGTTTTCTGGTAGAAGAAAAATAATAAAAGAAGACAGTAACCTAATTAATTTGTTCCATCAGCTTTAACATGATTAATTTCACCAACAAACATTTGAAGAAATCATAGTCAAAAATGTTTATGTCCCCAACTACTTCTATTTCTTTCAGTGCCGAACTTTTTATATAAATTAAGTTAATTAATTGCCATATTTTTCTTACAATTTATTAATACTTTCCTTATCGCTGAGATAATTAAAAAAGCAGATGGAAAAAATGTGTTTCTATCATAACATAAAATTCTACCCGCTGGCCAAGAATTTGTCTTTTTCTAATTCAGACTTAATCAGCAAGTTTTCTCAAATTAATGGTTCTGCCCTTAATTAATTAGTTTTCTAAATTAATCCATGAAAGATTTATTCCATTTGTCTATTCAACTTTATCAAAAATATAATACTGTTATTATTCCTCAATAGTGATTTCAAATGTCATCACTTTAGATAAAAACAATTAAAATTTATTTAGCAAATTAACATGCACTTCCATACTAAACTTTAGAACATAATTCTTTTTTTTTTTTTGAAAAAGAACAAAATGCTTAATACAGTGAATAATTAATTAAATATATATATAAGAGAAAAATTATGCATTGTATTACTTTATATAGGAAAAATTACACTATTGATTTTAAACTTTTAAAAATTTATTATTTTAATGTATGGATAATTTTTTATCTTAAGAGTTTCTAAACTTTTAAAAATAATTTTATATAAGTGTTTTCAACAGTTTTTTTAGTCACTTAAATGTTAATTTGTAACTCTCCAACTCTATTTAATTTTTTTTATTCAATCATCTATAAAATTTTCTTCTTATCATTTCTTTAACTTTAAATATTTTAAAATTTCAAATCGATATTTTGATAATCGAACAATAATTAAAGATACTTATATGATATTATTTTTAAAAATTGAGAAATTTATCAGATAAAAAAATTATCCAAACACTAATTTAACAAATTTTAAAAAGTTCAAAAATAAATGATATAATTTTTTCTTTTATATAATTAGCCATCGTATCTTGCAATACTAAATTAAAAAAAATTTCAAATTCAGGGGTCAAAATATCTGTTAAAAAGTGATCTTACATTAAATAATAATAAAGTAATTTAAGAACTTATAAATAAATAAGTATTTGATTTAATATAAACTAATTAATTTCTGTGTAGGTAAATTTTAATATTTATTGATTTATAAATCACCTATCTATGAATTTACGGACTTTAATATAATATCTCAATCAAGTAATAATAAAATAACTCGAAAACTTATAAGTGAATGGGTATCAAAACTAGCATAATCAATTGGTTTTTAGTATATAGGTTACAATATGAATAATAATAAAATTATTTGAGTATTTTTAAGTGAGTGAATGTTAGATAAATATATATTGAATTATGAATTTTAATAATTTTATATTAAAATGAAAATGATAAAATATTTACTTTAATTTTAATTAAAGTTTTAATTTTACTTATAAGTCAAGGTCTTTATATTAGAATGAAAATGATAGATTATTTACTTTAATTTTGATTAATCATAATAGCAACAGCAGCATCAGTACTAATCATGCATGCCAGTTGATCATATTAGACATATATAAATGTCTAGTCGCTGTCTGTAAAATAACCTTCAACCAGTTTGATGTTTACATGTATTGACACTATTTAAAGTCTTTTCATGGGCTCGATGCACAGATAATTTAGTTTTGATTACCTTCTAATTAGTAATTAGCTAGCAATATTATATATAAAATGACCATTAGTTCCATCACAAGTTTGCTTGGATCACGTAGGCTTCCTTTTGTGTATATGATATAAAGTAATTGTTCCCATTGTTAATATATTATTATTGTTCTAATTAATAAATTTGATGAGAGATTAATATTTTTTAATTAATAGTTAAAGCGTGAAATTAATTAAAGGAAAGGAAAGGTGGCACTAAAAATGGTCAAAAAGGTAGGCAGAGTGTGCTTTGCTTACATGCTTGTGTAAGTCATGAACTGGATTCTCTCGTCTTAGTTAACAAAAATCTGTATTAATTAATATTTTGATTAGTATGGGGAAAAAACCAAAGGGCTAACTTTAGGGTTCACTTAAGGCCAAAGGGACATGACGCATTCTTAGTTAAAGATTCTCCATTACCTTAATTACATAATCAAACAAAAGCTGATGGATTCTGATGCGAATTTTCTCTCTCTCACTGCTAATCACTAATTAATTAAGTGGGCTCATAAGACTTAAACAAAATTAAGAAATTTACACATGATTTCTATAAATTAATTAATTCTGGTACAAATTAATTTGATGCTCTCTGATTTTTTCTGATCTCTTGAGAGTAGTGGTACTGTTGGCACACGTAATTTTTGTTGGCTAAAGAAGCTTTTTTGTACTAGGAAAGGTTGCAAAAGCATCTTCGTTTAGAGCTGCCAAAGGTCATCAAATTTCTTTATTTGGGTTTATAGGGTTGCACTTTAGGACCTAATTAGTTTTAGGACCACAACTATACTCTTCAATTTAGGTTTCAATATTTGGATTATTTTCAGGATTATGCACAATGCGCCAAACTTTCTGCTTTGCAAGAACATATGTCTAATTTTTCTTGATTTTAAATCATGACTTTCTAATTATATTTTGTAATTACCTTACTGTTGTGTAAAATTTCTTAGATCTTGTCAATTAGGCCTACTCTGATTAGTCTTTCATTTTATTTAAATATGTGAAATTTTATTTAGAAGGCGGATTTATTTAGACGTCTTAATTTTTAATATAAAATTACTATTTAGTTTATAAAATTAATAAAATAATTTTTTTTATTTTGAAAAATTAATTTTTATCCTTAATAAAATATTAGTTAATCATATATATTTCTATTTTTTTCTTTTTTGACCCTTTAATTTTTAAAATTTTTTAAAATAAATTACTATTTAATTTTTGAGATTTACTAAAATCAATCAAAAAGTCATTCTATTTTAAAAAATTAATTTTTTAATTTATACTTCATAATGTTCATTCTTAAAATTTTTTATATCATTCCCTAGATATAAGGGGGTGTCTCTCTTTCAAAAAATTATGCATATGCTCTTGATTTTATATCATTATTAATATAATAAAAAATTTCACAAATTTTGTGAGAATTATTAAAAGAAAAGTAACTCCAACTCACAATATTGTTTTAACTCATCATTTAGCCAAAAAAAAAAAAAAAGAGCCCTAATTAGGTCTTGATTATTGAAAAAGAAAAAAAAAATAGCATTGATATTTTTGGATCTGCTGATGAGCTGTTGCTGGATCCCCTTTTGAAGAACTTTTGCACTGACGAGAGATACGGAGTTCATATCACTAATAAGGTTTAAAAGGGGTGATATGTTTTCAAGTTGTGATGTAAATTAGGCTGTACTCTGTACTTACACTGTGACTTCGGTATTTTTTATAGTTGTCATACTGCAAGCTGATTAATTTCATATACTGTGCACCAGCTTAACTTGCTTTTGTCCCTTATTCTGGCCCTTGCTAAGCATATTAAGTCTAATAATTGATGAATATGATGTACTAAGTATTAACAAAACTATCTTAGAGAATAGATATAGATATAATATTGCAGAACACACTCATGACTGCATTAATTAATTTAAAATTAATATTCATGTTTTTTATCATATATTTAGCAAGTTGCATGTACCGGTATGTGCTTTAGTTGTCCAAGAACTAGCTTAGCTATTATGATAGGAACGTCAGTCAATTCTAACTAGCTTTCAAGTTTCAGATCTCCCAAGGTTTTGGCTTAATTTATTAGTTTCACACTTCAACTTGTAATATAAAAATTGCTCAATTTTGGTTTGTTTTAATTACTTTATTATGATATTATTACAATATTTCAACTAAATTTGTGGCATGATACAAGCAAGGCAAGCAAAATCTAATGAATGAGCTGTGGTTCAAATAATAAGACACTTATAATTTATAATGAAATTTTAGAATTTATCCGTAAAAAATACATATTAGAAATGATAATTATGAATCTTGAAATAGAATTATTTATATCAATTATAAAACAGAGATAAGTATATATGTAATTACACTAAAAAAAAAAGCAAGTAAAATCTAAATAATTTACTGCACTAAAATATAACTTGATAGTAACTATATATATATATATATATATATAACCTAAAAAATAAATTCAACTTCCATTTTTCTGACTTAATTCAAATGATCAAAGTAATTAAATTTTACAATTGAAAATAGATACATAAATGTTTTTTTATATGGTAAAAAATCTATTAAAAATTTAATTGATCTCCACAAGGATTTAGTAATATTAATTTTGTTAGAAAATAAATTAAAATTTAGAAGATTGAAATTAAGTATTTATGGTGATCATTATGTATGTAGCCCTTTAGAGTCTTAAGTTCGGAAAGAGTTACGATGTTATTTCAAATTGAAAGCAATCTTAAGAAAGATTTCTTTTTTTTTTTTTGAAATAATTTATTTTTTTTCAGTTCATTTGATTTTGATTGAGGGCTCTCAAACTCAATAACTCACAGTTGGTATTAAAAACTATTTTAGTACAATTAAATTTAATCTCATTTAAAAAAAAATGGTAATTTTGAAGGGTAATGGCGCAATTTAATTAGACCTCCACAACTTATAGCTGAAAATTTTTGACCTACAAGAATTTTGTTTTTAGTATTGATGATTATCTTATATCTTCCTTAATCCTTCATTTTTCTATTGAGTATTCATTACATTTTCTTATACACAAAAAACTATCAATTGATTAATAAATTGTAAAAAAATTTGCATTAATCATATCCTAATTGACTATGCAGTATAAATTGACAACATAAAAGAATATGACGTATTAAGAAAAGAATCTTTAAAAAAATATATGCTTCCGTTGGCATATGTTTTCGTCAAAATCCCACTACTGGTTAGTTTAATTTGGGAAGTCAGAGATATTTTATTAGCCATATTATAATATAGGAATAAACTTTATCTAGAAAATGAAAGAAATTATAAAAAAATGCATGGAAATTAAGAACCCCATTGGCCATAGTTACTTTCTAATACATTGTTTTTATATATATGCATATAGGCATGATTCTCCTATTTCATTGCATTATTGGGTTGTTCATGAGTTGTTTTCATATAATTGTACCGATTTAGAAATTAGATATTTATATGCTTAATTAGTGAAGAAAATAAAGTATATGGTATTTTCTGAAGGTAACTCTAAATGTATAAATTAGGTATTAGGATATATTTTTGGATTCGTCTGAATAAGATACTTAGTTTTTATTAACGCGAAAATATATCTAATGGATTGAAAAAAAAAATAAAGTATAGTCATTCTTAATTTTATTAAACAATATATTCTGTAGCTGGGGTCTAAGTCAGAACTTTAACCTCTAATATTGCCTTATTATTCTGCAATCAATTACTATAATATTTAATTATTAAATAAATAACTAAATTTTTTTTAGTGGTAAGGTACTGTATTATGGGTTAATTTCCATATATTATATTAATTTTTTTTTTTGTTGTTTAGTTAAAAGAACGTCATTCAAGTTTATAGATTTGCAAATGAAAAAAAAAATCATTTAATTTATAATATGATTTTAAGAGTAAATTTACTTATTAATTGAGTCAACACTTAAAATTAGATGACTTAATTCTAAATACGAAATTTTTCATAAAATGAAAATATCTATCAAAAAATATCGTATTGAATTTTGTATATAAAAATCAACTAAAATTGTGTTAATTATTAAACTAATAATTATATCATGTATTTTATTAAAAATAATTATATCAAATATTACAATTTAATATAAATTTAAAAGTTTAATTCATTAAAAAATAATTATATCAAACATTGTAATTTAATATAAATATAAAATAAATTTAAAATTCTAACTTGCGAAGTTATGTAACCAAATTATTTTTGGCTAATTAAATAAAGGTAATATAAAATTTTATGAAATTTATTTATAAATTTATAATTTTATATTTATTTTAAATATAAATTTATTTAGAATTTTAAATAATTAAATCTGTGAAATTGAAAATAACTAAATTAAATCATATCAAAATAATTGGTATTTCTAAATAAATTTTATAATTTTAAATTAATAAATTTTAAAATACTAAAATATCTTTATTAATTTTAATATTTTACACATGTCATCTATTATAAACAAATAAGTAAATAAATAATACACTTATAATGATATTTTTGACTAAATAAAATATTAAAATGAATTTTATAATTATATGAAATAAAATATTTATTTCATTTAAAATGAATTCTATATTTATTATTTAATATATCAAATATGAGAATTTATTTATAAATATATTTTATTTAAAATTTATTTGTAAATAAAATAAATTTATTGATATAATTAAATTAAATATAACGAAAAAGAAAATTGTACCTGAAGGTGATTAATTATCAAAGCAAGAGGGGAAAGATAGATATTAATTTAGGGTTGTTGGAAATATTATTCAAAAAAGAGACAAAAAAATTAAGAATAAAATATATAATATATATATAAATATTATATGCAAGAATATAAATAAGTTTAAGAAAAATATAATTTAAAATGCGTAAATTCACTTTTCTGAAAATAATATTTGCTCTATTTTTTTTTTGAGATTGCTATAAAATTAAATATAAATAATTTTAGTGGAAACGATAAATCTTAAAAAGTTTTGTACTAAGTAAATAGTGAAAAACTTCAAATTAAAAATAATAAGAAATAAAATTTAATTTTTTAAATTTACAAAAAAAAAATTATATCTAAAAATTGTTCTAAAACTTTCATTAATTTTTTAACATTTTAATATTATAAAATCATCTCAACAATCACATATTTATCATAGAGAATCCAAAAATTATAAACTTTAGAAATAAACACAATTTTAGTACACAAATACACAACTTTTAATAAAATATAAAACTCATAATTTACGATTTTAAGAATGAACGCAATATTTAGTATAAACATATCTTTTGAAACACAATATTTAATAAATTAAAATTTATTTTTTTTATTTGAATAATTTATAATAATCTCTCATTTATTTAAATATAAAAAATTTCTCAAAAAATTAAACTTTGTTTATAAATATAGAAATATATCTTTTGATTGAGAATTAGAGTTTTTCTCATAAAAATTTGTGAATTTTAGATTAATTCATCACGTTATTAGAGCCGTGTTTGTTATTGTTTGGAATTTAAATTTTTTGTAACTATCGATACTGTAAACGAAAAAAATAAGTTGAAAGTTTGTATGCCACTTGGGATACGGTAATATGTACAAGTTCATGCATATGTAATCAGGTAATAACCGATCAGACAGGCAACGCGGAAAAGCTTTTTGTACAGCATAGGGTACAGTACTACATACAATTTTTTTAATTAATATTTATTAAAAAATCGATAAAAATAAAAAATCAAAACATTATAAATTTGATCGAAATTAAATCGGTTAAATAAAAAAAATTAATATATATATATATATATATATATATATATATATAATTTGATATTTATTATATGTACGATTAAAATAAATATAATTTGATATTTATTATTTTTTATTAAAAATTTAAAATTTAAAAAAAAAAATTTAACCTGCTCGAATCAAAAAAATTTATTTAGTTTGACCGGTTCATAAATTTTTTAATCGATTTTTAAGAGATAAATTTTTAAAATTGACCGAACTAATTTTTAATTTAATTTTTAATTTTTTCAATTCGACTAACCTATTTGATTTTAATAATAATACTTTTGATGATGGGATGCTATTGCTATGCTTAGTGTTGCCACTTGCTCTCTTTTACTCTAAATGGTGCAACGAATCCTCCATTTCTAAACTTGGAAGGTCTAATCCTCCATTTCTCTCTTTTATTAATGTTAATGAATTTTTATTAATTAAACTAATGAAACTTGAGGCATTTGTTTAAACATTTTAGGGTAGATCATTTGTTGTGTATCCACATGGATGGTTAGAGTGCAAGTGCTTTTTTTTTTTTTTTTTTCTTTCTTTATATATTGCCCTTTACATTAAAATTAATAGTTTTTGTTTCTTTTTTGTGAGAGGGAAGAGAGAGAGTAGAATTCATAGGTTAGCACCTAGCCGACAAACAAAAGGGTGTTTTAGTGGAGGATCACTTCTTTCTGTTTCAAAGGCTTTTTAACATGTCTTCTTAAATTGTCCGTACAATTAGAGATGGATGAAGAAAGTTTTTATTTTTAATTTTTTGTCTTGGGTTAATGGGAAGCCACACCTAGAAATAAATTAATTAATGACGTCAATTAACATGAACCAAACATAATCACTTAGGAGTCTTACCTATGCTTCAATGTGATTATAATTAATGAAGCAGAAAAGAATATTAATATATTTTTATTAAAAAAATATTAAATATATTATATTAATTAAATTTGAATGAATAAACATTTAAACGGATGAAAATAATATGTTAAAATTTGTTATTTATAATTAAAAATGAATGGATACAAAAGACATAATATATTAATTATTATTGAATAAATATTAATAAGTAAATAAAATAATTATTAATTATTACTAAATAATATAAATAAATAATTAAAATAATATTATAAATTATTAATTATTATTATATAATACTAATAAGTATTTACTCTATCCATCTTATAGTAAACATTTTAATTTATTTTTTAATATATCCTCAATTAATTATTTCATTTTTCAAATTATATTTTATTAATTTTATAATAATATTTTCATTAAAAATATATTAAAAATATAAAAATTAATTAAAAAATATAAAATGTAATTAAAAAATATAAAATGTAAGAGAATTAGAAAGATAAATAAAAATTAAATTATTCAATGAATTAAAATAATAAATGAATTAGAAAAATTAAAATAAATAAATAAAAATTTCTTAATAATCATCTATATTGCAATTAGGATGTTTATTATAAAATAAAGGAAGTATAATAATATATTAATTATTATCATATAATTTTTTAATAATAATAATTTTTATCATTCTTATTATTAGATAATGCAAATAAGTAACTAAAATATTATAAATTTAATTTATTAATAGTTAATGTTAACAAATAATTACATTTTTATTTAAAATAATTAATTAATTTCTTAAAAAGTGACAATAATGTTACAAGTAGTTATAATAAAATCATTAAAGGTTGTTAGCGTTAAAACATCACATGTTGAATAATAATAAAATATATAAAAAAATTTATGAGTGGATGTTAAATTTAATATAAGTCAATTAATTTTATATAATTAGATTTCAATATTTACTCACATATGTGTGAATTTATGTACTTTCATATTGTATCAGACCTAGCTCTACACTCTCTCAATTTGTGCTTTTCTGTCAATCCAATAGTCATATATCAATAGGATCAACGCATGTGTAAATTTCAAATTTAATCAGTTATATTTTATCTTGACCATCATTTTATTGGTCATGTGTTATTAGGGTCTGACATAAATATAAATTTAAAATTTTAAATCAGTTATTTATCTCGGCCATCAGCTTTTGATTTATTATGTTATGTACTACTTAAAAATCTAGCACATGTCAAAAGGTAAAAAAGAATGTTAGAGTTAAATGTCATACATTAAATAATAACAAAATATATAATGAATTTATAAGTGGATAGACGTTAGATTTAATATAAGTCACTTGATTTTATGTAAATAAATTTTAATATTTATTTACTTATAAATTAACATGTATGAATTTATAAATTTTAATATAGGTGGATAATAAAATTGAAAAAAAATAAATATAATATATTTATATTAATAATAAAAGAAATTTGAAAAGCAGGATCAACCACGATCGTTGTTGCGAACCTCCAAATAAGCGCCGCTGTTCATGGTTCAAGACCAAGCTCCTTCGTGGATTGGACTGCGCCGACTCACTTCGAGGTCCATGTCCTCCACTGGCTGTCTTCCCCCTCAAAATCCTCAATTTGCAAGGTCAA
This sequence comes from Aleurites moluccanus, assembly GCA_948193065.1. Taxonomy (NCBI): domain Eukaryota; kingdom Viridiplantae; phylum Streptophyta; class Magnoliopsida; order Malpighiales; family Euphorbiaceae; genus Aleurites; species Aleurites moluccanus. The sequence goes on along the minus strand of CANXYC010521604.1, from coordinate 11,290 downwards.
TCCACTTTCAAATCTCTAATCAAAGAAGCAGCAACAAACGCTAGAAGAGTGACTTTTAAAATTGGTGTTGGGTTTTATTGTTAAAGCAGCAGCCATAGAAGACGACAAGCTTCATAAACATGCAATTTATTATGTCATTTTTTTTCATGCATTTGATATCAAAAGAAATTTGTTTGGCTGCGTTTAAAGATTTGAAGTTTGATTTATTCATAGATGGAGAAATTGAAAATAAAAAACAAAATTGAGTTTTGATTTTAATTTTAAATAAAAAACTAAAAACAATATTGATGGGTTTCCCATTTTTTTATTTTAATTTTCCTCATTTTTTAAATATGAAGATTTATGGGTCTCTCATTTTTCTATTTTTTAATTTAATTTTAAATAAAAATAAATTTTTTTATTTATAATAAAAATTTTAAAAATGTCCAATAAATTTTTTATTTTATTTTTCAGGTTTAAATAAAATTTTAAGTATTTTTTAAAATATATTTTTAATTTATCATGAGTCCACATTTTCATGTCACAAAAAATATATATATGTATATTAGAATCCTATGCCATGTGAGCGTCGACAAATCACATTGAAACCATGTTAGGACGCCAAACCCCTAAATACTATGGAAATAAAACACGAATTTATTTTTAAAAAAAAAATTCATATATCTTAAAGTGTAAAAATACGAAATTATATAATATTTTTTTTTTATATTTTCCTAAATTTTTTTACTATTATATCATTTAAAACAAAATAAAACAATTTAACATAATTAAGATTTAAAAGATTAAAATTGTATTAGTATAAATTTATATAGAATTCATTTCATTTAAAAAATTTATTTTTAAATAAATTCTCATGTTAAAATAACTGTGAAAGTCATTTAAATATTAATTTTGTTAATTTATACTTAAATTTTTTTAATTTTAATAGTTTCTTTCCTCTTATTATTTGGTTTATAATTTATTTATAAATTACATCAATTGTAATAAAATTTAATTCAAACACAATCAATTTTATAAAATTAAAAATATAAAATGACTCATATATACCAAACATGAAAAATATAAATTTAAAAGATAAAATCTAATTAAATTAAATTAACTATATAAAATAAGTCTATACATTCAATATAAGCAATAATTTTTCATTAGAATCTTATCTATTAAATTAGCATATCTTAAATTTTATTTTTTTTTTAAAAAAGAAAATGTAAATCTTTTAATATATTCAAATTCTGTGAATTTGAATTAGCTGCAATTCACAGTGCACAATATCATGATAATGTTTGAATAATTGGCAAGTTCAGGTCATATCAGGTGGGACTCACCATGACACTCTTACCTTTTCTTTGAATCTATGGTGGGGTATGGAGCTCTCCGTCTGGTCGGGCTGGCCGGTCGCCTTGGCACTAATTTTTTTTCCCCTCAAACATAATCATTTGCCCAAGAAACATGCATTCTTTGCTAAGTATGATTTTTTTTCCTTTCCATATGCTAAGCATGATTTTTTTTTCCCTCACTTTCCTATATATAACAGTCTAATACAAAATCATATATAAAATAATAATCCATCCGTGGATTTAAATCTTAATATATTAAATTATAAATTTATTTATATATGTATGTTTCATACTCACATAAATATAAATATAATGTATTTATCTTAAAAAAAAATTACAGTATCATTAATTTAATGACAATATACCATCTAATAGATTGATGAAGGAGCACAATAATCAAACAAAAAAAGAAGAGATAATTTAGAAGAAGTGAAACAAAAATTGCAGTATATGATGCGAATTGTACCTGCAAAGCTGTTTTTTTTTTAGCTAAAACAAAAACTTCATGTATGGGCTTTTGGCAAAATAAGGGAAGAAAATAAAAGAAAAATAATAATTTGTTGTGAAAGGCTTTTTTATTATTAAAGAGGATTCATGTGAAAATTAAACGGAATTTATATAAAAGTTTAATATTCGAATATGTATATATATACATGGAGTTTTTTTAAGACTTGAAGACAGTGATCCTTATATAATATGATGTAGTTTCACCCCTGTCCGTGTGTATAAGATAATATTTTATTTTTCTATAATCAAATAAAACTTATTTATTTACCAATTATACACTATCTTGATTTCGTGATGAACCTTTAAAATGATGGGAGGTGATAGTTACTCTAGAAATTTTTAAAAACTTTAATATATATTGTAAAGTAAGAAATTACAAATTTTTTTTAAAAAAATTTAAATTATCTCCCAAACGTAAGAAATTAAGATCTACCACACTTCTAATTGGTTTTTTCATTATCTCAAAGGATGTGAAAAGTAAAAAAATCTTAAATTCAAATTTTTTCAATCACAAAAAATTTCATTGATTTAGTGACATATTTACCCTGTAAATAATCTAAAATATTATTTTGACTCATTAGTAAATCTTACATGAATAAAAAATTTTATTTATTTATTTATCAATAAATTTGAGTGAATTTAGAGAAGGGATGCAATGAATAATTTTACTCGCACTTCATTCAAATATTCCGGTCGGCATGAATGATGTGCATTAATGGGATAAAGGGAAGGAACCGATTTTAATTTTTTTTCTACATTTTATTCCCTTGGAATGGAAAGCAATCAACCTGGGTTTTGACTCTCAATACATGAATCATACATAAAACATTGGATGTTGTGTTTTCTGTTTAGAGAAAAGTAGAAAAAATAGAAGACGTCACTGTCAAAGTATCAAGAGAATCCTTCAATTTTCTGGCTTTTTGTTGGTTTTCTTTTGGAAGGAAAGAAAATGGAATAGCAAAGCTGGTAATTTTCGGAGCATTAGTTTACCCACCATCTGTCTCACTCTTTAACTACATTCGTGTCATGCCCATGTGAGGACATTCTTAACATACCCCCAAAATTCTGCCCATATAAGAAATGGAGGGAGGGTAGGACTAGGGATGGATGATTTTATTTTTATTAAATTCAAATTTTAAAATTAAGTCAAAAACAATAATATTTTTATAATAATAAGGATATTTATTTTATTTCTTTATTCTTCTTTTCAGTATGTGGTAGATTAAGAATTGAATATTTCAAGTGGTGTAAAAAGCACCCCCCCTCTTCCTTTCCCCATCTCTCTCCACACTATACCTCCTGGCACTTTTTGGAGACTACAAATTCACACCCCAATCCTCACTTATCTTTCATGTTCCATCTATTCTCCCATACCCTTCTCCTTTTCCTTCTCTTTCTCCCTAGAAGACAATAAGCCTCTTCATTTTAACATCATAATTTGACTCCTTTGTTTTTCCTCTGTTTTTGCTCTGCCTCCATACACTCTTTTTGTGGGGTTCTTTCAAAGTTTTCTGTGTCTTTCAATTTTTGTAGTTTGTGTCTCTTAAACTAGTTTAACATAATGGCAACTGTAGTTTGCCAAGGTTTACAATCTTGTCTTGAGTCTCAAATTGTAGAATCAAGAACACTAAGGCTTAGATTATCTACACCAAAACCCCACTTCTCTCAATCAATTGAATTAGCCTTAAAACCCTGTTCCTTGGACTCTAATACTAAGGAATTTAGTGAAACACACCATGATGAAGAAAAGAATACATCTTCCATCCAAAATTCTGATATGGGTGGCTGGAGTTTCCTCCAAATTTTATCAAACACCTCTGTAAGTCCCCAAGAATCATCAATAGAGAATGAGAAGAATACATATGTCCCTCCTCAAATTAAGCGTTACCCATCAACGCTTAGCGAGAAGAGCTTGGAATTATGTACTGAGAACTTAGGTAGTGAAAGTGGAACTGATATTCTTGATAACAGCATTTTCTCATTGTGTTCAGTTGAGTCAGAAGTGGGAAATTCTCCAACAAAGAAGCAACAGAAATCTCGTCAACTTTTGGGAGCTAAGAAAGCGAATTCTCGTAATTTTCCGCCTCCCTTGACAACGATGAGTGGATCGGAATCTATCCAAGTTCGGCCCCACCGTGAAGATGGAAGGTTAATAATCAAAGCTGTAAAGGCCCCATCAACACATGCTTATTTTCAAACTGAAAGAAGCCATGGCCGCCTTCGACTCAGTTTTGTCAAAGATTCTGCTTCTAATTTTGACTCTTCAGGAGTAGTAGCCTCCAGAGGAGAAAATGAAGAGACAGAAAATGACGTTAATTATGATGACGAGGAAGAATTGGAGGAGAATTTTGAAGAAGAAGAAGAAGACGCAGAGGAGGATTTTGAACAAGAAGAAAAAGTTTCCTTCTCTGAGAAGGAGGAGGTGCTGGAAGGAAATCACTTGAATAATGTTGTTGTTGGGGGTGAAGTGGGTGGAATGGAAGAGTTCCAAAGACCAAGCAGGTGCAAAGAAGGTCATGAAGTACTAGACAATAATAAAGCATTGTTAAATTGGGAGCCTTTTTGGGTGGCTACATCTTAAAGTTTTATTTTAGCCATAATCAAAATTTTTACAATTTTTAGTTTGTCCCTTTCCCTTTTGCTCTTTCTTTTTTCCAATGAATTACCCTTTTTTTATACATATAATTTGAGTAAAAATGTGCTTGTGGTAGATAGTTATTATCGTTATTTCAAGAAGATGCTCTCTCTCTCTCTCTCTCTCCAATTGCAGAAAACAAGTTTACCTTAAAAAATGGAAATCTTACTGGCTATATGGGTTGGGTGAAAGAAAAAGACCTTGATTTTCAAACGAACACAAATGCCTTGCAAGGATATTACTTCCACATTGGGTTACAGGATGCTTAGTCAAAATTTAATAGTCGAATAGTCAAATACTGATTCTTATTTCAATATCTGGCAACAGGTTAATGTGGTGTTCTTCCACTATTTTCTTTCTAAAAATAATACAAACAATCAACAATAAATTTTAGTTATTTTAACTCATATACAGTAGGATGATCTTGCAGGAAAATTCCCTCCTGATTACTTTTTTCCTAAATTTAAGTGTAAGATACTTTAATATAGTTGAATATCAATAATGTTGCTTAATTCTCCCATAAAAATAAAGTAATAAATTGATTAGTGGTATTAAAATTGTTTTTAAAATTGTAAAATATGAAACTTAAAATTGAAAAAAATAAAATAAAAAAAGTAATGAGACCTAAAACCCTAACATCAATTTCCATACTAAACCATGATGAAGAAAGAAAAAGAATCATTAAAACACTCGCGTTCTAGCTAACATCATTTTCCAACCAGCTGACCTTTAGTTTTTTTGGCTATAAATAGTTTATATTTTAGTCTGAAAAAAAGAAAGATTTTAAACAATGATCAGTTTACCACTCAAGGATTTACTTGAGAATAAGATTTTGTCTTCACAAAGTAATGTATTACTGAAGTCATAATACGTGGTTTGACCTAACATTATGCTTTCATTTTCAATCAATGCCCAGAATCAAATTCTAGATTTCATATTGATTAACAGATTGTCACTAAACTTGAATACTATTGGCCCGTGTCTAGGTTTTTCCCCTTGTTTAGAAAAAATTATTGGATAAAATATCAAGTAATAATTATCTCAGGAAATAAAAATAATAATATATTATTTAAATTATAAAATATATATTTTAATTAACACGTTATCGTGTTAAAACACACCATTATTTTATTTTGGTGTGAACTTTAATATTCAATATGTTTTAATTATTAATTAATTAACTACTGAATTAAATATAGCCTTTTGTTTTAGTCGCGGCCTCCTTCTTTTTATTCATCTTCTCTTTTTTTTTTATTCTATTTATGTTTATTTTAAATAAAATTTTAACGTTAGATCTAATTTTTTTTATTTATGTTTGATCTAGTTTTTTTTATTTATATTTATATTTTATTTTTGTGTCTTCCATTTATGAAAATTGAAATTATCATTCTTTATGAATGTTTGTTTGTTTCTCTAATATGAATAAAAACTTTTGTCTGGTTTTAAATGATCGGACTCATCAAATAATTTGATATCACTTTTGAGTGAAGCATTTTTCACGTCGATGTGTCAATTACAATTGTTCGGCTAAATATTATTATTCTGATAATTTAATTAATAAAACTTAAGAGTAAAACTAATTTTATATTTATTTTTATTATAATTTTTTAATTATTTTTTTTAAGATGTATTTTTATTCTTTATAAATGAATGACTCGTTTTTTATAAAAAAAATAATAATAATAACTACTGAATCATGAGAATTAAGGCATCTACGACATTTACCTTATGATCTCATTAAAAAAAAATCATTTTTTAAAAATTAAAGAGAAAGATAAATTATGGTATGATTTTGATTTTAAGTTAAAAATTAAATCTTTATTAATGTGATGGTGCATATTTATTTACTAACTATTTTATCTTTATATTTATTCAAATGAAATTAACTATTTGCATGTTCCTAATACGTATATAGTTGATTAATATACATGTTTTCACATGCATATATAACATCGGAACTAGACTTTAAAATTTAGAAGCTAAAAATAGTTAGAGAAAAAAATTCAAGTTTATAAGATTAATATAAACAAATTTTAAAATTTTAGTATTATTATTATATTATAAAATATTTATTTATTTATAAATAAAACAATATATTAATAACAAATAAAATATTAAAAAATTTAGAACAATCTATACATATTTAAAAAAATTTATAAAATATACATAAAATAGATAAAATTTTATAAATTTAAAGATAATATATATATTTTGAAAATATATAATCAAATAAAATAAAATTTTAAACTTTGAAACGAATATAATATATTAAAAATATGAATATAAAAATTAATTTTAAAAAATTTGGAGCATCATACATTTCAAATTCATATCTAATTTCGTATATGTTATATGTTAATATATTATTTATTTTATATATTTCCAAACTCAGGACATGAAATTATCCCCATTAATCTAACTTCTAAGCTTTTGTTCAAAAATTCAACTTATGGTGCTGGAAAAAAGAATTCAATTATGGGTGCAGCTCTATTATTAATTAATAATAATTTTAATAATAATAATCTACGTGGAAAGATTGTATGATTGGTGTTAAGCACATTTCTATTTCAAGTTTTGAACTAAAAATCAAAGTCTTATCCTTTTTGAGACAAATCAGCAGTACGTGTGGTGGTACATTTACAAATCCGTACGGCTCAAGTCTGACAAAAATCTTTCACCATTGTAAAAGCTGAAACGTGTTGCCTTCACCACCTCTCTCAACTTGAAAACCCAACAAAACAACACCTTCAAAACACTACAGGTGCTTTCTTAGATCTAATCTACTGTTATTATATTTTTCCATTGAATAATAAATATAAATTCGTACCTTTTGTTTTTTATTTTTTTATAAAAAGACAGTACTATAAAAGACAATGAGAAATAAGTTATGCTGTAAAATTAAAATTAAGATATTAAAAAAAAACGCAAATTCGACATTTAAATTTATTTTTTATAAATATGATGTCATAAATTGCTAACACTTAATTAATAAAAAAATTAATTAGAATTAAAACTTTTTAATTATTTTAATTAGGGATCTTTTGTATTAATATTGAAATTAATTAAGAATAATAATAATAATTAATTAATCTAATACACTTGTATATAAATGTTAAAACATTACCAACTTTTAACTAAGAATATGTATTAGAAATATAATATAACTTTTTAATATATAGATGGTTTATATCGTTAATATTTATTAAAAAATTTGAAATATAAATCATGAGAAATAGTTAATTAGAGAAAAAAAAATTTGTATTAATGTGAATGATTAGAAACTCTAAAATAAGTTTAAAGACCTATTTATAGACATAATTACATGTATTATTGTAAGCTCTAATGTAATCAGATGAAATTTATAAGAATATTAGACTGATTATATACATTTAGAACTAATACTACAAATATGAGATTATTTACATGGACTGCTCCAAATTCAAATCCAACAAAATATTGTACCCAACTATCAATTTTGTGTAGGTGTTAAAATGGATAAAATGATAAAGGTAATAAAGTGGAAGTGCAAGTTGGGGATTGCCTTTATGTACACGAATCAATGCAAAAAGCACATGTGGATGGGTGTAGAGTGTACTGTTGAGTAGTTATCTGGGCGAGGTATTACTCTCTTAATCAGCATGTCATGTGAATATATGTTCATATGCAACCGACATTCAGAGATTATAAGTACTATTTATTTCCGGTGTCCTCTCCAATAGTAATTTTTATTGTGACAAAATTCTACAACAGAATCATACGTACTGATTCTTTTTGCAGTACGTAGGGTTTTTTTTTTTTAACATGCTTGGTCCTCATTTTAACACGTGAATACTTGCTACTTGTGGTCAATTCTTTAATGGGAAAATTAATTAATGTTTTATATGGATAATGATAAAAAAAATTTAAGATTTGTTTGGTGAAATAGATATTAAAATTAAAATTAAAATTTTAAATTTTAATATTTAATAATTATCTAAAATTAAATTTAAAAGTCTACTTATATTTCCATAAAGATATAATATAACTAAAAAATAATTATATAATTTTATTCTCAATTCATAAAAATTATAATTTCATAATTATTATAATTATTCTCTCTCTAACTGTTAACGACGGTGATCTATCACTTTTAATAACTGTGATCTGTCACCGTTGATTATAAAAATTTATCGAATCATTATCACCGACTATAATGGCTCATCGAATTATCACTGTCAGTAATAATGGCTCGCCGAACCATTATCATCGGCGAATCATCATCATCCCTATCTATACCGTCGGCGGTTCACCACCACTTTCAACTCCACCATCATTTTTATTGTCATTAATTTTTTTTTATTTAATTTCAATTTCAATTCATATATTTTTTGTAAAATAAATATTAAAATTATAATTTCATCATAATTTTAATTTTAGAGAATTTAAATTAAAATTAAAATTTTTAATTTTAATTTTAATTTTAATTTTTTTATCCCAAACGAATCTTTATTGTTGTTTGTGATTTTTTCTAATTGTCCTTTTCATATTCATTATGAAATTAACCAAAAAAAAAAAACTGTAAAATGGCTTTGAATATTTGAAAATATATATTCAGGGACAACTCTATGAAAATAAGGAGACCAACAAATCATTCTTTTACGCTTCATATTTCATTTTGAACATGAAATTCAATTATATATCAATTAAATCTAGAAATGATTTTTTTTTTTTGTCCCCAAAGACAATTTTTTTAAAATAGGTATAAATTTATATATACTTTAAAAAAAAAATTATATAGGTTAAATTTTGTATTTTTTTTTTTTATTTTCATTGAATTATTGAAACAACTTTCATATAAATATTTTAATCACATGTCAATTTTCAATTTAAAAAAAATAATAACTCCTCTATAATAATAATTTTAATTTCCGCGTCCTAAAGAATATGAGTCTAGATTCGTCCATGTATATAATATTAATTAATTAAATTGTATGATCAATCCTTGATGACTTTTCCCATTCATCTAAAAAGAAAAAAGTATATATCATTTCAACAATCAAAATTTTGTGTAAGAAAATAAATTCAAACAAAATCTCATGAATCCAACAAAAAAGAAACTCCATTATATGCAAATGATCAGATAAAGAAATTGGTGATGAATGGCATTGAAAACGAGATTTAGGCCAATCTTTATACCATTCATCACATTATCCTTCCAACACGTCAAATGTTTTGATCATGCATAAATAAATTGGAGAAAAAAAAAGGCTAAAAATAAAAAATAAAAAAAAAAAAGAGAAAAAGAAAAGGAAAATCCTCTCTACCCACAAAACATATATAGTGGATGAAAAAGATATAAATTGCCAAAGCTCTCCTTCTAATTACTTAAAAATAAAAATAATGAGGTTAAGATAACTGATGCGACTAGAAAAAAAGGTAATTTGAAGGGCTTAAAAATGTCTAAAAATGGATTCTTTTCCTTTAAGTATATCCACAGTTGTATGCAATCCACGAAGCCACCAAATTTGATATGATCCAAAAGCATGTTTTAAATAGGTGGTCGTGGCATTAATTTGTAATTAGAAATTAATTAATTATGTAAATTAAAGCCAATATATATCAGTAATTAGGACCATTTGTTAAAAAGTGCTATTTTTTCTAGCTTTCTATGGATTTCTTGGTAGTTAAGGACTTGAAAAGTTTTGCTTTCTATTACTTCATCCTCTTTTTTTCTTCTTTTTTCATTCTACTCCTTTTCTAGGTGCATTTCCAATACTTTGAGCCCCATTAATTATTTTTCAAAATTAAAGTTAGGAAAACAAGTTTTTTTTTTTTTTTAAATTTTTGAATCTTCTTAATAATTAATTAAGTTGGCTTCCGCTCCCAAGCATATTAGACTGACAAAAAATATTTAATAATTTTTTTAATTAATTTGACTCTGATAAAAAATCAAACTGGAGACTAACTAAACCAAATTTTTTTCCTCAAAAAATAACAAGGCGAATTTTTATATGTCCTATAATTGAAATCTTTTTTAGCCATATCTATTCCATTTGATCATAATTCACACATTTAGCCTGTAGTTTTGTCCAGCATATAAAGAGAAGCACATTCAATTTACTAAGTTTGTGGTTTTAATTACGGATTTCGTTATCATAATAAAAATCTAAAAAATATATATACTAATAATTACCAAAAAAAAAAAATAAAGAAAATAATGAACCAAAAGTTAGTTCAGAAATAATGCAAGTTCATTAAAAGGAAAATATATAATTAAAGAAACAAATTAAATCTGGAGGGAAATTAATGGAGAAAGTGGAAGAAAAAAATAAGAAAAAGAGAAGGGATTATGCATTTTTATGGGTCTACTTAACCATGGCGTCACCAACAAAAGGATTCAAGCTTGTTCAAGAAAAGCTACCCAGTATCATCCACCTAATACCCCACATATCCACCCAACCTTTTACACATTATATATATATATATATATATATATATATATATAAGATTAATAATACCGTAGTCCTATTCCTATATGTAAGGCACTATACAGGAAAATTGACCTATTCTTTCCTTGGATATATGAAAAATATATACAACAGGCCCCTCCTACTTCTCAATCATAGAGAAGACGCACTATCAATTATTAGAACATGACTTTTATTTTTTTTTCCCACTTAGAAAGCAAACTAATTGTTGCGACTTTGCGGTACTGCAAGTATACAGGTCGCGTGGCAAGTAATAGTGATGAGAAAGTATCGTTCCCACGAGGAAGGGGATATCAACGAATCACTCCTAATTATTGCTATTATTTGGAAAATAATAAAGTTGG
>CANXYC010521487.1:0-11804 GCA_948193065.1 Aleurites moluccanus | reverse complement strand
TGATTGGTCCCGGAGAGGTTCAGAGGACATGCTTGACTGTTTTCCTGAAGCTGATAATTATGCTTTTATGGATGACATGAAGGGTTTGCCTTCAATGTCATGTAAAACCCGTTTTGGTCCAAAATCGGATCAGGGAATGGCGACGTCATCAGCAGGTAGCATGACTCCTAGATCTCCATTATTGACACCTAGGACCAGTCCGATAGACTTGCTCTTGGCAGGGAAAGGAGCTTTTTCTGAGCATGATGACATTCCACAGGTATTGTGTATATTAGTTCTTTTTCATCTTCCTATTGATAAACAACTAGTGATCTTTACCTAAATCCTATCTATTTACACAAACATGCACACACATGTATATATATTTCCGTACAGCAGTATGATATTTGACTTTCTTTTTTGTGTTAAAAATTCCATCCTCGATATTTTTTGTATTTAATTAAACACAAAAATTAATTTTATAATGACATGCTCAGAGGAGGAGCCAAGAACAGAAAAGAAGTGCGACAATCAATAAATTTAAGAACAGCTGAAAGCAAAATGCTTTAGAAACGTTTTATGTTTAGCTAGTTAAACAATATGATAAGTTTGGGTTTTTTTGGTTGTTCCATGGTTGTAAAATTGGCCAGAAATACTAGCATCACATACAGGTTTGGGAGGGAGATGTATTCTTTATAGAATTTCAATGGTTTTTTGGCTGGTGCTAAACGATGAATTCATGAATAAGTTTTATTGTTGCAATTGTCTATATAAATTTCCTTCTACTATGATGCAGATGAATGAACTTGCCGATATTGCTAGATGTGTAGTAAATACACCTTCAGATGACGATCGATCCATGCCCTATTTACTTACATGCCTCGAAGACTTGAGGGTTGTCATTGACCGAAGAAAGTTTGATGCACTTACAGTTGAGACTTTTGGAACGCGCATAGAAAAGCTTATCCGGTGAGTAATAATCTTCAATATTTTTTGAGTTTAATGGTAAAACTTGTGGAGCACATCTTATGCAGTATGAAGTTCATATTTATATTTCAACTCAAAATCAACTTAGCATTCTCATGGAAAGTTCCATTGACTTTGATTTGTTATTGAAGACATTAATTCCCCCGTTTGGTTTTGAGCTCTGATTCTTCAGGGAGAAGTATTTGCAGCTTTGTGAACTTTTAGAAGATGAAAAGGTTGATATATCAAGTACTGTAATTGATGAAGATGCTCCTTTGGAAGATGATGTGGTTCGAAGCTTGAGAACAAGCCCCATACATTCTAGAGACCGTACATCAATAGATGATTTTGAGATAATAAAACCAATCAGTCGTGGGGCATTTGGACGGGTTTTCTTAGCTAAAAAGAGAACAACAGGAGATCTTTTTGCCATTAAGGTACCTAAGTTTGATGTTTTTATGATTTATTTGCAGTTCTTCAACATTTTACTCCAATATATTTCCTGTATGCTTCTTTAAAGAGCTTGCCGTTGGTTGTTATAAGTTGATTTGAGTTCCTATTCAACCATCAATGAGTTTGATGCTTTGATGGTGGTTCCTCAAGTTCATTCTCCTTCCTCTAAGTTCAGCTTTATAACTTTTGGAAAAGATTCTGTCATATGTGACCTGCTCTGAATTGCCAGAATTGCTAACAATTATTTTCTGTGTGTGTATGTTGACAAGTAAGATAACTGTCTAGAAAACTTAAACAGAGGCCACAATAAAATAAGTTCTCCAAACGTTCAGAATTGTTCTTGCTGTACAGATCTAATTAGTTCCTACATCGATATACCAGAACTAGCTAATTCCTTAGGGACTAGCTTGAAATTTTCAGAAAACAGTTTTTTTTTTTATTTTTTTCCACATTGCTGAATTTTTTTTTGTTCTGCTTAATCTGATGTTTTAGCCATCGCGTAAAGAAGTTAACTTATCAATAATCTAATTAATAATGTTTTTGGTATAGGTATGAAAATTGAGTAGCCACAGCATGACTAACCTTTGACATAGTTTTAGTTCATTTTAATGGATAGTTCTCTCCTGCAGCAAGGATGTATGAATAAATTCAGTCATTTCTTAAACCTGCTTAATTTGTGTTTGATGTGGGACAGTAGGGGAGTCTGTCTAGTTGTGTTTTCAGGGTGAATGGGGCTTAAGAATACGAGAATTACCTTCTAGCAGCAGCAAATTATTAGGTTTGATTTAATTGCATTAAACAATAAGAAATATCGGAAAATATTCTGTTATTAATGGTTTCTAATGATGAAGAAATGAGGTCGGTTTTAGGGTTGATTAAAGCAAGAAAAGAATGAAATTTTGTGGTGGTTGTGTTGGCATCAGAACTAAAAGAGAAATAAAGGGGGGAAAATATAGAGTGGGCAAAGATGTCTTCAAAATGCAAATTTGAATACACAGCTATTTATTGTCAAAGTACATGAACTAGATTGAAGTTAAAAAACAGTGAAATAGTGGTAATAATAACATAATTTAAATCTCTCTGGAAAATTTTTTTAAAAAAAGAAGGCATTTATGATGTGTAATTTACTGAATCTTCCCATTATTGCTGTTTTATCAATGACTACTTAGGGAATCGAATGTGAATTGAATACTTCTGCATTTGTTACAGGTTCTTAAAAAAGCAGACATGATTCGTAAGAATGCTGTTGAAAGTATACTTGCAGAACGAGATATTTTAATTTCAGTTCGCAATCCTTTTGTGGTGAGCAGGTCTAGCTTGCATAAATTTGGACATGCCTTGAGATATTCTTGTATATTCTAACATTATTATCAACTTGTCAGGTTCGATTCTTTTATTCATTTACTTGTCGTGAGAATTTGTATCTTGTGATGGAGTATCTGAATGGAGGAGATCTATATTCTTTGCTGAGAAATTTGGGCTGTTTAAATGAAGATGTTGCTCGTATATACATTGCAGAAGTTGTAAGTTTCTGTGTTAAGCTGGTCAATTCTTAATAGTTTGATAGAAGCAATTCTAGGGTTTACAAGTGAAAAAAGAAGAAGAACCGAGGAAATAGGAAGAAATAGAAGAATTAGGGTTGAGGAATAGAGAAAGATTTAAGAGAAAAGAGTATTTTATTATTGAATTCTGGAATGGAGAACAAAAACTATCATTAACTACTTTTTATACATTTGTACCAGTAGTATAGTTTGTACTACTGCTATAACAATTCCCTAACTACCTCTAACAGCTTTTCCCTCCAAATCTTAAGCCTGGATCCTATACAATTACTCCTAAATCTATTACCATGCATCCCTTATACTAATAACAACACAACTTACCACTACCAACACACACAATTCACTACTCCTCTCAGTCACTCTCCAGCATATTTACTACTGCCTTCCTTTCCCTTTCCACTTTCTTCTATAATATGTAACAATACCCTCCCCTTGAGCTCTTTCTTGACCCCAAAAAAGAGAGAAATCAGGAAACTGAGCTTGAATGAAAGAATAATCTTCCCAAGTAGCATCCTCCTTAGGCAAGTTTGTCCACTTGATTAATCCTTGAAAAACAGTAGAGGTGTCCCTTGTAAGAGTTCTGGTTTGTAAAACCTGTTCTGGTTCTGTCATAGGAAAGTTAGCCTGCATAGCAGGAAGGTCTTCAGAGGTTTGACATGCTCTCCTAGCTTCTTCTTAAGTAAGGATACATGGAACACAAGATTTATGGCAGCAGTAGATGGTAATTGCAACTTATAGGCGACCTGTCCCACCTTAGCAAGGACCTGAAAAAGTCCATAATATTTAGCAGTAAGCTTAAAATGCTGCCTTAAGGCTATAGAGGTTTGTCTGTATCGTTGCAACTTGAGAAAGACCCAATCCCCCACTTCAAATGTCCTCTCAGACCTATGCTTGTTCTGCTGCTGCTTCATTCTATTCTGAGCAATAGTTAAATTTTCTTTTAGAGTATCCAGTAGCTGCTGTCTTTGTTGCAACAGATCTCCTACAGCTTGGACCTTTGATGAGCCAGGCAGTAACACTGGAGGAAATGGAGGAGAGTAGCCATACAATGCCTCAAAGGGAGACATTTTTAAGTCACTGTGGTAGAATGAATTATACCACCACTCTGCCAAGGACAAATGCTTGTGCCAACCTTTAGGATGTAGATGAGTCATGCATCTCAAATAGGATTCCAAGCATTGATTCACCCTCTCAGTCTGTTCATCAGTCTGAGGGTGATATGCTGTGCTATAAGTGAGTATAGTACCTAACAATGTGAACAACTCCGTCCAAAAATTGCTTGTAAAAACTCTATCTCTGTCAGTTACTATTGTTTGAGGTGCTCCATGCAACTTAAACACGCCAGTTAAGAAAACTTGAGCCACAGTATGAGCAGTGAAGGGATGTGTCAGATTGAAAATGTGCATACTTGGTAAATCGGCAAATCACTACTAATATGGTATCCTTACCTTGAGATTTTGGCAATTGTTCAATGAAATCCATTGAGATATGCTGCCAGGCCTGATTTGGAATGGGCAGAGGCTGTAACAAGCCTAGAGAAGCACGGTGCTTAGGTTTGCACCTGGCACAAGTGTATCAACCCTTAATCCGCTCCTTATTTTCCTGAAGCATACCAGGCCAGTAGAAGTATTTATGCAACCTAGCATAAGTTGCTTGGATGCCTGAATGCCCTCCCAAAGCACTGTTATGATAAGTCTGAAACAAATGCTGCCTGAGATTTGTATGGACTCTTACATACAGTTTCTCTTTAAACCATAACAGTCCATTCTTAAGTTCAAACCTTGGATACCACTCTTGTCTATTGCTACCTGTTGCAACAAGTCTTGAGCCTTAGGATCTTGCTCATAAGAGCTTATAATGTGGCTCATCCAAGTAGGCCCCACCTGAGACAAGGCTGCACAATAATAATGCACTTGCTGCTGATAGTCAGCTGGCTGCAACCCATAATCCCTCATTGATAAGGCATCTGCCACCTTATTTTTTATACCCCTCCTATATAAAATTTTGTAATCCAATCCCAGCATCTTTGAAATACCCTTTTGCTGCAAGTTGGTGTGTAACCTTTGCTCCAAAAGATATTTAATACTTTCATGGTCAGTCTTAATGAAGAACTGACCTTGCTCCAAATAGTGTCTTCATTTGGAGACTGCATAGGTAATAGCCAGCAGCTCCCTTTTATATACTGATAGATTGTTGTTCCTAGGACCAAAGGCCTTGGAAATGAAGGCAATTGGGTGGCCTTGTTGCTGCAACACTGCCCCCATACCCCAACTATTTGCATTAGTTTCCACTATAAAAGGACAGTTGAAATTAGGCAATGCCAACACTGAGGCCTGTGTCATTCTGGTCTTGAGGTCTTCAAATGCTTGCTTCCTTGCTCCATTGAAATCCCTCCTTAAGCAATTATGTAAGAGATATATTGAGAATGCCATAATGATGGATAAACTTCCTGTAGTATCCAGTTAGCCCTAAAAATCCTCTTAACTCCTTAACAGTAGATGGACTAGGCCAATCCAACATAACCTTAATCTTCTTTGAGTCGGTGGGCACTTCTTTCCCTGAAATAATGTGTCATAAATACTCAATTTCCTGCTGAGCAAATGAATACTTTGAAAATTTGGCAAATAGGGACTAATCCTTTTTGAAGGATAGTTGCGAAGTGTTTCAGATGGTCCTACCATGATCTATTATACACCAGTATGTCATCAAAGAAAACCAGCACAAACCTTCTTAGGTAGGGCTGAAAAATGCTATTCATAAGTGCCTGAAAGGTGGCAGGAGCATTTGTGAGCCCAAAAGGCATCACGGTGAACTCATAATAGCCCTGATGAGTTTTAAATGCTGTCTTCTCTATGTCTTGAGGTTGCATCCTAATTTGATGGTAGCCAACTCTTAAATCTAGCTTAGAGAAGAGTTGAGCACCATGTAACTCATCCAACAAGTCTTCAATGATGGGTATGGGAAACCTGTCCTTTATAGTAGCCTCATTAAGTTTTCTATAATCAATACAAAACCTCCAGCTGCCATCTTTCTTCTTAACCAACAAAACAGGAGAAGAAAATGGGTTAGTACTAGGATGAAGCACTGAGTTTTCTAACATTTCAGTGACCAACTTCTCTA
This sequence comes from Aleurites moluccanus, assembly GCA_948193065.1. Classification (NCBI taxonomy): domain Eukaryota; kingdom Viridiplantae; phylum Streptophyta; class Magnoliopsida; order Malpighiales; family Euphorbiaceae; genus Aleurites; species Aleurites moluccanus. The sequence goes on along the minus strand of CANXYC010521487.1, from coordinate 5,724 downwards.
TTTCTTGCTTCTGGAAGTGAGGATACCTATAGGGTCTGACATTTATAGGTTGTGCATTTGGTAACAGAGGAATTAAGTGGTTATGACTCCTAAAAGGGGGCAATCCATTTGGTTCTGCAAACACCTCACCAAAGGACTCCAACAACTGTTTCAAGTCTGGTTGCTCAAGAGTTTCTGTTGTTAGTAAAGTTGGTTGCTCTAACTCAGAATGCTTAATGTGACAGATGTAAAATAATGGGGTTTGAAACTCTAGACCTTTTCTTTTTAAAATTTCATTGGTTCTCTTCCAATCACTATCCTGCTGTATGCCCTGCACCACTACTTGCTGTCCTTTTAGACTAAGTGAAATACTGTAATTATCAAAATCAAACAAGACTGGAATTAAGCTCTTTAACCAATCTACCCCTAAGATAATATCAAAACTATTTAACTTGAGAATTCTCAAGTTAAAAGTATAGTCATGCCTCTGCATACTCTATTTAAAACCCTGGCAATGATGATCACAAATCAGCTTCCTTCCATCTGCCATTGTGATAGCAGTTGAGGGAATCCTAACAAGTGTTAACTTCAAGTCTTTAGCCACTGTCTGATTAATGAAACTATTGGTGCTGTCAGTGTCTGTCAGTATTACTAGTCTGTTTCTATATCTCCCAATAATCTTGATTGTTTCAGCGCCCCTTGACTGCCTTCTATAGCGTGGACTGATAGTTATAGCTCTTCCTCTATTAACTCAGTTTTCGTATCCTATTCCTCTATTGCTAGTTCTGCCTAGTTCTGCCTCCACTGGATCTGTGTCCTCTTCACATGAAAGAGTAGCTAGGGTTTTAGGCTTACATTGGTGTCCAGGGTAATACCTCTCTCCACACCTATAACAGGTTTTGTGTGGTTGCTTATTGAAAGGAGGTGGTAGATATGGCTTTGGAATTGTATTATTGGTTCTGACAGGTTTAATTGCAAGGGTATTAGTGAGGCTGCTGTAACTAGGTTGAAATTTCTGGTTAAAATTTTTAGGTTTAGGAATGAAATTTAGGTTTGGTGGCTTTGGAAATTGGGAATAGTTCAATGCAGGTTTATTTTGAAATGGTGTATAGGTAGGGCTTCTATTTTGGTAGTTCACAGGTTTAGTGTTCCATGAATTTGTTACAAAAGTTTTTGCCCCTTTGCCTAGCAGTTTCTTGCAGCCTAGCAATCTCCACAGCCTTGGAGACAAACCTAGGTTTTAACATTTTCACTACCAATCTGATTTCTTCCTTCAGTCCTCCCATAAAACCAGACATAAAATACTCCTCTCTGAGTTCTAGCATAAATCTTTCTTATCTCAGTCTTAGATCCTCAAATTTATCTAGGTAGTCCCTTACTGATCCAACCTACCTTAAGTTCATAAATTCTTCAATAACATCACACACATCATCATCTTCAAACCTCTCACACAGTGCTTCTTCGAATTCTCTCCAATACTTCATCCTATCCCTATTCCAATTTTGAAACCATGAGTCTGCTTTTTCCACAAGGTATAGACAGGCTATGGATAACCTATGTGCTTCTGAAATCTAATAAACATTGAAGTATTTATCACATTTCTTGAGCCAAACTCTTGGTTCTTCCCCATTGAAAGTCATTAGATCAAATCTTTGGACAAAAGCGTGAATTGGGATTGCTATGACCAAGAAGGTTACCTTCAATGTTTTGATCTGTCACTCTCAATTCAGGAACTTCTTCCTGATTCTGCATTGCAGCCTCACTACTACTTCCTCCCCATGCCACATAAGGATTAGGTAGAATGCCCTTGTCTCCAAATCCATTGCCCTTATTGATTCTCATCTCAACATTTTCTTGAGTCTTTATCTCAGCAGCCTCTTGAGGATCAATCTTTTCTTTTCCTTTCTCCACAATTAACTTTTTCAAGAGTTCTTTAATCTCATCAAACCTCTCATAGAATCTTTGTATTCTTGGAACTCAGTCATGGATCTCAGAGTTATTCCATGTAGTTCTCGCATTTGTTCCTCCATCTCAGCTAATCTAACCCTCTCATTTGACCCCGCTGCTGACTTAGTCATGGTCGGAATTTAACACAGTGTAATAGCCCTAACGTAGCAGCTCTGATACCATATGTTAAGCTGGTCAATTCTTAATAGTTTGATAGAAGCAATTCTAGGGTTTACAATTGAAGAAAGAAGAAGAATTGAGGAAATAGGAAGAAATAGAAGAATTAGGGTTGAGGAATAGAGAAAGATTTAAGAGAAAAGAGTATTCTATTATTGAATTCTGGAATGGAGAACAAAAACTATCATTAACTACTTTTTATACATCTGTACCAGTAGTACAGTTTGTACTACTGCTGTAACAATTCCCTAACTACCTCTAATAGCTTTTCCCTCCAAATCTTAAGCCCAGATCCTATATAATTACTTCAAAATCTACTACCATGCATCCCTTATACTAATAACAACACAACTTACTACTACCAACACAAAATTCACTGCTCCTCTCAGTCACTCGCCAGCATATTTACTACTGCCTTCCTTTCCCTTTCTACTTCCTTCTATAATATGTAACATTCTGTTTGGCTTTTGCAGATATGATAGGGGTGATGCTATTTCCACAATCTAAATGACTATGCCACAGCCTTAAAAGAATAAGTAGAAATTATTAAGTCCTTTCCTTTGACACTGACTTCTTATTCTCCTTCCTTTCTCTTAAAGGCCAGAGCCAAGTCCCATCATATTTGAAGAGTGGGTTTTAAAAACTTATCCTAATTGGCTACGTGGGTCAAGTTCAATGGGTTGATTAAAAAAAATTCTACTCCATCATGTTATGCGTCTTAGGAAGTGGTATTCTAAAAATTTGTCCAAGTAAATCATAAAATAATCAAAGGAGAGATACAGTTAGTAGGGATGAAGTTGAAAACCAAGAAAAGAAAGTTCAAACTTTCAAGTTTGTTCTTAATTTTTGGGCCACTGTTTATAATTGTAAAATGCCATTAGAATTGAAAGAGAGATGGGAGATAAAGAGGAGTTTCATAAGAATTTAGGAAAAATATGAGGAAGAGAGGAAGATCTAAAGAGAATGATGGTACTTTGGTCCAAATACATATTGAGGCTGTGGATTTAGTAAGAATGGTTGTGGAACTAGCTGCACCCCTGCAAAAACTGTTTGCATTCTGGTGCAGCTTGTAAATTTTTGTATTATTTCTTTTTCAGGTGCTTGCTTTGGAATATCTGCATTCGCTACGTGTGGTTCATCGTGATTTGAAGCCTGATAATTTGTTGATCGCGCATGATGGTCATATCAAGGTAATTGCTTGTTTTGCAATTTCAGTTACCCTTTTTCTGACAAATAGGAGTTCTATATTTTTAATACCAATAGTTTGTTGTTCTAAACGTGGATTGTAGTTATTCTTAACAAACTGTATTGAACCTTTCATTTTCCTGGCTTTGAAAAGCTCTTTGAAACAGAATTTCAAAGCTCCTTAGATAGCAAATTACTGCAGTACTGTTTTGTCAATTTATCCACAAGCTTGAGAGATAGGTGGATGGATTTTGGTTATAAACCAGACCAAAAACAAAAAACAAACTACATTCGTGTCCCTTTTAATGTGTTATACAAATTAAAAAAAAAAAAAATAGTAAAAAGCATTAAGCATGAAAATTAGAGTTACCTTTTTGTATATGTATACAATTTTAAATCTTTTTTCCTTTAAATATGAATATAGTCGTTATTTCAGATATTACTTGTAATATTTCAATAATTGTTTATTATTTTTTATGAATTATAAATAAGATAATGACAAAACAAATTAATTTGAGAAAAGCATAACTATGTTATCAATAACTTGTTAGGCTAATATAGTAATGGAACATAGAGTTAGATCAAAGTTTTTGGGATAATTTTGGTTAGAAAAGTCTCCAAAATGAAGCATTTGGAATCAATAATTGTTGGGACACCCTTCAGTTGCCCTTTTTTTCCCATACAACACTGGTTGACTTAGCTGGTGGGGGGCCAAACTACCAACTGGCTACCAATAGCTAAACCAAATATCCCCTTTGATTCAAAACGGATGCATGACATATCTAAAGAGCTTTTTCTAGTTGAACATGAAAATTCCTCGTATGGCATATTGTTGCAAATTGCAATCCTGTTTTGTTAATTTTTCCTGGTACCTTGAGGGATAGGTGCCTAGTCTTCTGGGTTGCAGCAAGGCAAAGAAAGCAAGATTATTGAAGCTGCAATTATGGAATACAGTTCTAACAGTGACAGATCTCTGGAATAGCAATCCAAATAGTGACATGATGTAGCAGTAAATTTGGGTATCCAGGGTTCTTTGATGCTATATGGAAATGTGGGTTTTAGAGAGGGGACTGCAAACTTGAATTTTCTTGTGAAATTTTGAAAAAAGAGTAAACGAAATCCGATGCATCATAGCTAAAATTTCCTCAAAATTTGCATCGAAGGACAAGCGCCCTATAGGCTTCCACCTTTGTTGGATTGGGTCATACAGTCCAAAGAGTTAGAATTGCTGGAAAATGGTCTCTTATTGGTTGATTTACTTGAAACAAACATTATAAGCATAAATATTATATCTGCGGTAATATGACTCGTATGTACTTGGCCACTAAATTATTTTAGAATTTATGGACTCCTACATACAATAGAAACAAAGGCCCTTCTGACTGCTGAACAAATTAGGAGTTTATTGAGATCAAAATTGTTAATTAATTTGGTTTAAGACCCAAAACCTTGTCCAGCTCATTCCAGTAAATTTACTTAAAGACCCCTTGAATAATAGGTTTTTAAAAGTCCTTGTATCAGCAACAAAATGGCAGTGTAAAGAATACAAAGTACTCAAGTGTCCCAAATAAGCCCTATTTGAAGTCATTAAATGGCTTTCTTTTTTTCCCTTTTTAATCTTTATATTTTAGCCGATCCCAATTAATTTGGGACTAAGGCTTAGTTGAGTTGAGTCCCTTTTTAATCTCTGTATTTTAGCCGATCCCAATTAATTTGGGACTAAGGTTTAGTTGAGTTGAGTTAATTTCTATATTTTCGTTGTTAAGGTGTTAATGTATTATTTCTTATGAGAAATATATTAGATAAAATAACATATTACTTAAGTAGAAAGAAAATAAGAGAGCTCCTTTTATAGAAAACATCAAGACTACCTCATTTAGAGATGCATAGAAAAGTTGTAACCCCACAGCATAGTTTCGCTGTTGTCACATCTGTATATGTGTGTTCATAGTCCTCTTAATAGAACCCTTCTTTAAAATTTTGGGTAAGCTGTTACCTAGGCTACCGCCATAAAGTTTTAGAAGGTTGGCTTAATTGTGGTGCATTTGGCATTCCTTATATCTAAGAGTACGAAGATAAGGTGGAGTGGGGTATTAGGAACTTCTATCAATGAAGAGGAAAAAAGGGGGATAATAAAATATAAGGGAGGAGGAGGAGGGAACGAAAAAGAGAGAGAGAGAGAGAGAGAGAGAGGGCGTGGGCCGGCGGCGGTGTGGTGGTGTGGGTGTGTGTTGTCATGAGTGGGTGGGGTGTTTAAAGGAGTGGACTTTCAAGTGTAGCAACTTTTGTACTTAGTTCAACTAACTCTCAGTCTTTTTAGAGTTGGCTGCATGGAAAATTTTCCTCCATTTTTTCACACAATTTATTGCTATATTTATAGCATGTTGCTCATAGGGAATGCTGATGTGGCAACATTTTACATTAGATGTCACCTAC
>CANXYC010521381.1:0-68050 GCA_948193065.1 Aleurites moluccanus | reverse complement strand
TGTAAGTTTGATTGCAAAACTATGGTGAGTTGTGGCTGCGGTAGGAGTAGATGTTGGGACAATAAGTTGATTACTAGAGGAAGCCATCGAAAATTAGGTTAAAGCTCTGATAATATGTAAAGTTTGTAAACCCCTTATCTTATTCTCTTCCAATGATGAAAATATATATAGATACAAGATACAGACTTGTTTCTAAAGTTTAGGAATTGAAATGACTAATTATAGGAAAGATTATAGGTATCCTAATATATTATTGACAGCTAAGAAATATACAAAAAGAGAAATCACAGGTGATTAACAACACTGACCTAGAAACAGAGCAATTGTATCTAAAGGGAAAACTTAAGGTAAGTAAGCCCAAAGTCCTCAGATCAACCAATATGTAAAATGCACTAGATTGAGCTCTTTGAGTTTTAAACTTACCTTCTCGCCTTTGATCAACTCACGTCCACACGTCTGATGAGGAATAGTTGAGTTATGTTCCCATATTTCCATATCGTGCTCCGTATTTCTCTTTTATTTAGGGGTATTTGAATATAAATTTTATTTTAACATTGCAGTTTTTCTTTTAAAATGTTGTTTTAAAAAAAATTATCATGTCTAGTTTAATTTTTTTTTTTAAATTTTAAAACAGCGTCTTGAATTTATTAACCTAAACACTTAAAAAATCATTGAATATTTTTTTAATTTTAAAATGATATTTATGTTGATTTTAAGTAAATTTAAATATCCTCTTAGTTTCGCTAAATCCTCCTATAAATAAAACTTTTCAGTGTCATTTCAAGTCTCTACACATATTATCAAAAATACCTGATACTTGTCAGAATTTTTATATATCTGATTCCTACAAACAAAGTTGATGGTGGTTCCAATTTATATACAGAATTTTAAAAGTTATCCTTTCTGTTGTATTCAAAACCCCAGTTATAATTAATTAATTGAAGGTGTTCAAATCTATATATTGATCATAATCATCATCAATAAAATTTCAGTATTGTTATTTAGACTGTAACAAGAACTCTAATTAAATAATCTAAAGATTAAGTCTTAATTTTATTCTTAATTAATTCTCTGGTTAAGATTTTAATAGCGAGCGCAAGCTACCAGTAGAGTCTCGTGCGAATCACGCGCGTCTGCAAGCACTGGGGTTCTCTATTCACTAGTTCTCACTTCTTCTCTACCCACGTTTCCTTTTCTAAATCACAGCCACTTTTCTCCCGCCGTCTCCTCCTCCGCCGCTTCACCGATTTCCCCAGAACCCTAACTTTTCTCTTTTATTCCTCCATTAACCCCCTTGATTCTTTCATTAATTGCAATTAAAGATGCCTTCCCTTCTCCTTTAAAGGCCAAGAACCACCTCTTCTTTCGTATCATCTGCTGCCTCAACAAAAGATGGTATGAAAATAGATATATTTTCACTATTATTTGATGTCACTATTCATCGAGGATATGTTAAGAAAAGACATCTAAAACAGCTCCATTTTCTACGATTTAGAGTTATATGCCTCTCAGTATCTTGGTAATAAGTATTTTTGAGGAATGACAAAGGAAGAACATGTCCATTAAATTTTAGTTGTTTCAGGATTGAAAGAATTCCAAAATTAACCTAAAAGAAGGCCTTAAGTCTCAAGTACTTCTTAGACTCTATATGCTTCAAAAGAAAAGAATGGAGGAGATGAATATGAAACACAAAAGAAAAGAATAGAATTTTAAAACAAAATTTTGATCTGCTTTTTGTTGGTAGATTATCTGCTTTAGCACATAATTCATATTAATCTAATGACGTGGATAAGATTAGGTTAGATCTATACATTAACTCATCTCTAGATTTAAAATAATCTTTACTTCCAATGGACTCCTGATCATATCCAACAGTTATTATCATGGAAAATTCGCCTGTCCAGTTTACCTTGTACAGTTGCCAATAGTTGTGTCCAGTCTAGTATAATATGGATTTTCTTGAGATTCTCCACCTCTGCTGGCCTGAAAAGTCTGAAAATGATAATGAGGAATAATAATACTATAATTTGAATGCTGTATTAATATATTTGAATGTCCCTGACCATTTGGAAAGGGACACTTATGTCTCTGAGTCAAATTGATCTGTATGTGGCGAATTGGTCGTGAAAAAAGAAAAGCTTATGTGGTTTCAGGTCATAATTCTGAAACCTAGTATTATATGTTAGGTATTTAATAATAACTTTATTTATATAATAAAAGTTAAGCAGGTAATTAACTTTTGTAGTGAATTTATATGGGTAAAAGCCTATTAATTGATAAATTATAATATATCATTGTATATATACTAATTATAGCATTCAAGGAAAGAAATAAAGAAAAACATCAGTTGGGAACAAACCCCTTATAATTTTTGTTGATCACCGTCCAAGAAATGGTCCATTAATGCAAAATGGTGACTAAGCTGTCAGAACTTAGAATTTATTTCATTGGTGCATAGAGACAGTACTCTTGCCCGTGTCATTTGAACAAAGAATCAATCCAAAGGATGGGTGCCATTTTTTGTTAGTGGTTTAAAGTTAAATGGGAGACCACAACCACAAACTTGCAGAAATCTCCAAATCTAAGGAGGAAAAAACTTTCTGTAAATACCTTAAGGGTATTTTTATTAGTTCTTTTTTGAGGAGCTCCATTATCTATTTATCATAAATAATCATAAAGTTGGGCAAAGAAACAAAATATAGCGACTCAATTGTTTTTATGTCCAATAGCATGGGCAGAACTGGGAATGGGAGAAGGGGAGCCTTATCCCGTTAACTAGCTTGGAAGTTTATATAATATCACTGCATAATTAGTCTAATTTTTAATTAATTATTTTAAAATTTTAATTATTTCCCTGCTCAAAATTGAATTTATATAAATAATTTTAAATTTTAAAATTATTTATTTAGGTCTTATTCTATAAATTTCGAAGATCAATAAAAATTTATTTAGTTAAAAATCTATTTTTATGAAAAAATAAAATTAGAATTTTTCAAAACAAAAATTAGAAAAAATATCTTTATTTTATTTTTTTATGCTTTTTAGCCTTCTAAATAAAATTTTCTGGTTTTATCCTGTGCGCCAGCACTCATCTATCTCTGCCTCTAACCTTATAAATAGCAGCATTCTGTTGGCTACCCATCTTACTCGTCTTTGGTAGTCTTAACTTTCTGTGAACTACTCAAACTAATTGAATTTGCTGCATAGATCTTTTCTTTCGTTTTGTTGTATTTAGAGTTTTAACTAGCTGTAGTCGTAATAGTCTACTTCTAAGTCTGACTACTAGCTTTGTGTTAGAGTCTCTTTCAAAACAAACTTGATAACTCGAGATCTAACCTAGCATTAAATGGCTAACCCAACTGGAAAAACAGTTTTGGTTCTGTTCATGATTGTGTTCATGGTACTTGCGATGAGGTCCGAGACAAGAGTCCTTAAGAAGGAACTTGACAGCCGCCTTCTTTTACGTGAATTGGGATCCACTGAATCAAAACTAGAATATCGTAGACGAATTTCTATGCTAAATTCAGAAGCTGATAGAGTGTCACCTGGGGGACCGGATCCTGAACATCACTCTCATCCTCCAGGAAAAAATTAATGCTTTGATGACAGCACCATATATACTTGTTCGGTTGCGGATGTTTCCTGTTTTTGAATATGTGCCAGCTTAATGTTTCCAGTTTTTGAATAGGTGCCAGCTTAATGCCCTACTATATATGTATAAGAATAAAAATAAAGCTATTTTTGCTTCTGTCGAATCTATAATACTGCAGCTGAAAAGTGGTGCACTTTGTAAGAGCAGCTTGTCTCAAATATTGCAATAAAAGAAATATTTAGTATTTTCTCTGGAAATGAAACATATATGCTTCTGTCATTTTTATCTGGTAATTTATAAGTAATTGTTTTGTTAATTATATCTTCATTTTCAGGAAAAAATGATTTAGTGTATGATGTAGCAAACCTTGCCTCTTCAGTTTCATGCAAACCCTTCACTATGGACCTTGGTTACTTTTTATATATCAAAGTTTGATGGTATAAATTATCTTTATTTGCATCATTAATTATATGTTTTCATTTTACATTTTTCAGAATCATTTTTTTCATTCCTAAATCTTCCATTAATGATTATCCTATTGTCTCACATTGATTGGTCACTCCTTCCCAATACTCATAGATGAAGATATATATGTGTGTGTGTGTGAGAGAGAGAGCTAGCAATTTATTGGTTCAGTTATCTTTACTTTTATATGGTTCCCTTCAACCCTTTATGAACGTTTTCATTTTTGTTATTTTATAGTCAACTCAACAAAACCATAACAATTAAAGAACAATATATCTTGTAGTATTTTGATTTTATTTATTAATATGCTCTTTGACATAGCTTAAATGCCAAAAATTTGTTAATGTATAATTTTATGGCTCATTATTACGACAAGAGCATAACAAAATTATCATGTGATTTTATGCTTTTATTACGAAGAAACTCAATTTTTTTTTACGATATGTAATTGTCAAAATAAAATCTCAGATTCCTTTAAATAAAAGCTCGAAGTCATGTATTTTCTGTTTCTAATATTCTTGATCTGCTTCCAAAATTCTTGCTCTCCAAAATGTATCAGGTTGTCTTTGTGCCTGAGATCTGTATTGGCCAGCCTAAGTTTATATATTGATATATAGGATTTCTGATTTCTGAGATATGTGCTGATGCTCAAATTAAGAACTAGCTGATTATAAATTTTGAGGGTATTTGCATACACAAGAGGTTTCATTACCTGGTTAAAATATATTTATAAGTCCATTCTTCTACCTATATATGAAAGGGAGAGAGAGCCATTTGGAATCTTGATGATTTTATATATGTTTCTGGAGATAGAAATTTGAAAATAGAGTTATTTGCTATTTTTATGGTTATTATTTATTTTTGCACATCATTATAATTTTCATTAAAAGAGAGAAGCTGCTAAGATTTGAAGTTTTTAATTGCTTATATTATAAGACAGATGCTTGATGATTTAATTATTATATTTTTCATTCTCTTTTATTTTCCCATATAATATGTATAACAAATTTCCATTTTGCAGAAAAAGGTCAACTCTCAAATGCCAACCATTATCATCTCGTTCCAATGAAACAAAAGCATTAAGGTAAAATAACAAATTTTTTCCTCTAGCACTAAAAGTCTATTGAATTCAATAATTTCTTAATTAATTTGTTGGCTAGTATACGTGTCTGTGAGATAAGAAATAATTAAGAAACATATTCAATCTATACATATTATTAGTTACTTTGTATTGTCACAACCTCTAATTGGAGCTAGGGTTTTATATATAAAAAGAGAATGACAACGTATCTGCTCTTTTTTCCTATGTTTAGGATCCATGAATTCTTATGCTTATCGAGAGTGCACTGAGCACTTGCTTGATACAGTTGAAAAAAATGATTATTTGAGTATTAGAGGTGATCTGTTGAAAAGTTTATATTGGCTTTGAAACATATTACTTTATACAAAAAACTTCTTTTTTTTTTTCCCTACATTCTTCTCATAAATAACTTTATCTAAGTATGAATTTATTATTTTTTAGCCGGTTTCAAATAAAATTAAAGGAAAATACATTCTTCTCGTAAATAACTTCATCTAAGTATGAATTTATTGTTTTTAGCCGGATTCAAATAAAATTAAAGAAAAGAGTTACGGCAAATAACAATCGGTATAAAATTTTATCACATTTCTTATAAATCCACTTTTACTCAAAACAAAATTAGTGTGTGAGACTTTATAAAAAAAGATTGATTGCACTAAGAGGTCTAATGATATTATATTTTTCAAAGTAGGAATAAAATTTAAAAATTAATGAATTTTAATTCACTAATATAATATTATCATGGTCTAAAATAATATTCATAATTATTATTAAGACCTGCTCTATTTTTTTTATTATACTTTTTCCATTTTATAACTCGATAAAATAAATATAAATATGAGATTTTCATATCAAGTTTTTATAGTTAAATTATTTTTGTATTGGTTATTTTTATTTGATTATTGATTTTTTTTTAGTGGATGATTGTATTTGAATAATATAAGAAGATGAATTTAATGAATATTTTTATATTGGGAGAATGAAAATCTCAAATTTAAAATAAATAATATATAAACCGTGTTTAGATTTTTTTAAAAAATTACATTTTATTATAGCTCGTAGTATTTTGCTATAGTAAAATGTGATATTAAAGATTAAAATGATATTTGTTATAATAAATCGTGATTTTAATCTTTTAAATTAATTTTATTAAGTTATAATTATCGATTTATTTTAAAATTTATTTTCACGAATTTTATTTTTATAAAATTTATTTTTATAATTAGATTATCAAACAGTTGTAGGATTAGATTTGATAATAGAATAATAAATGCAATCTCACATGTCATCCACCGGAAGATTTTTGTTGTATTGCAACATTCATCGAGTTGAAGTTGTGATGGAAAAATTGGGTTTTGAACTTTGATTGCATGGTGGAAATTAAATCTTTTTCTTCTTTACAACCACAAGAACCTCACTACTCACTCATGGCAAAATCCAATTTCAATGTCGCACTGTTCCTACGTGGAGCCACGCCTTTCTTATTACTGATCATTGGATAAGCTTATATAGAACAAAAGTTCAACCATGACCTGACCCATCTTTAATTAATTATAAATTAAACTAGTTTAATTAATTAATTTCCCAGCCGCCACCTGCATTATACAAATTTTTATTGTTAATAATACTATCATTAAACAAATATTAATTAATAATTAAATCAGCGACAAAGCTAGAAATTTTTTTAAAGAGGATTAACTTTTTTGTATCATATTTTATATTAAAATTTATATTTAATTAATTAATTTTTGTATGTTTATGAAATTTTTTTAATTAAAATAAAAGGGATAGTATTCATTATTTGACTATTTTTTTTTATAAAATTACCCCTATAAAATCATAAAGGATTATATATAACACAAGGTTTCTGAAAGGAGGACTTGCCATTTTTCTTATATGAGTTAATATTGCTGGTCAACTTTTTCTATGATATATAATTTCAATAATTAATTAATTATACATATAAATAATAATTAATTTATAAAATATTTTATTTAATTTAAATATTTTATATAATATAATTCAAAATTAAAATATTTAAAATGTGATATTCACAATGAATTTTTTGACCAATATAATTAATTAAAAAATATTATTTTTTATGGTCAAATAAAAGAAAATTATCCATTTGCAACTGTCAATATCAAAGAGATTTATAGTTGGCCAACTGCTAAATAAATCGAACCGACCTAACCTTGGTAGATTCAGAATAGGATTTCCATTATAAATGTTGAAAAGTTTTTATATAATGTGGGTTTTCCATTTTCAATGGATTTTTCAGTTTATGTAAAACATATGAAACTTTTAATTATCATCCAAAAGAGTAAAAATTTGAGTGGACAACACAATCTAGTGGGTTCCTTGTGTTATATATTTAAGGATTTTTTTATCAATATAAAATTTGATTAGAAATTAATTATGAAAACAACTATTTGAGGCAAAATTTAACTAGATTATAATTATTTTATATAAAAATAATTAAATTAATTTAAAAACAAGTTAAAAAATAATATTTTAATAAAATTATATTTAGTTATAATTACGATTATTCTAAATAATAGAATAAAATTTTCATTTTTTCACTCATCTAATTTATTTTTAAATTTATTTATTTATTTTTATTTTAATTCATCGTTTAATTTTGTAAAATATTTATAACAAAAAATATTTAACTTTTGAATGAGTTGAATTAATAATTTAATTATTTTGATAAAAAGGAAATTTTCATTAATAAGGAAGAAAATAAAGCCATATAACTTGGCAGCAGAATTACATAACAACGATACCTTCTTTATTAACAAGCCAAGCCAGAAAAAGGTGTGAAATGAGCTAAAATACAACCAAGCTATGAAGTCTTTCCTTCTATCAATTATTGATTAATTATTTTATAATACAACAGGTTATAATTTGTTAAAAAAAATTACAAAAAAAAAAAAAAAATACAACAATTTGTGAACTTTTTAAAGAAAATCAAACTAAATAAAAAAAATTACAATTTCAAAAAAAATAATCCAACTAAATTAAAATTTAAAAAATTGAATCAACCTACTCGATTCAAGTTGGTTCAATTTTGTTTGATTTGATTTCCTAGTCAGATGCTGACGTAATAAAAATAATAATAATAAATATCATGTTAATATGTCACGTTAACTTTAGCACCGGACCTCTGACCAAATTTTAGTTTTGTATTAAATTTATCAAAAATTAAAAATATATGTATAAAATTATTAAATTTTTTAGTTCGTGATAAAATTATAATTTATCGGGTAATTTTTTTTAAAATTAACCCTTATAAATAACAATGCTTAAAACCTCAATTATCCATTTCACTTTCAATGATCTAAAATTCCAAATGAATCTAACACTAGTAATTATGTTTTAATCAATAGAAAAAGATCTCAAATGTCCTTTACAATATATATCACTTGAACAATAGAATTTAAAAGAAATTTTGATACATTAATAAATCCTTAAAAAAAATTAAAAATTTAAAAGAAATTTTGATACATTAATAAATCCTTAAAAAAAATTAAAAATTATCAGAATTTAAAATTTTTAATTTTTATTATTATAAAATAGATACTCCATCATTTTTTTTAAAAGAAAATAAAGGAAAGGATTACACACCAATTGTGGTCCAATAACTTTTCCTTCACCAATATAACATCTCCCACTTCAAAAAATGATAGGTTAAATATTGGATAAAACCATATACATATTATATATTACTAATTATCAATATGAAATCCAAACAAATTAATTAAAGATCAGACTGTGACAGTAAAGATATCATTTTTAATTTATATTATAATAAGTGCAACCATGTGGATTGAGACTTATCCAACTTTAATCTCATGTATATGTATAGGGTTAAAAAAAAGAAAAGAAAAGAAAGCAATATAATTGACTAATTATTTAGAAAGAAAACAAAAATCCTTTGCAATACTTGTCTTTTATATCTCATTTACCTATTTCTTGTTAATTTACAATTCAATTGCCATCCAAGTGTTGGTTATAACAAACAAAGGTCTAGTCATTCATACCCTTTCTCCATTAAAAGCTCTCATATGAAAGGAGAAAAAGACAATTTGTTTTGAAGGAATTTAAAATTTGTTTGTCTGTCTACATGTTCTCTCCCACTAACATTCTCTTTTTATTTTTTACTTTTTTTAAATATTAATTTTTTGTGTTTAATTGTACTATAAATAGGATTAAAACCATAATTAGCTATTGCTACTCTTAATTAGGGAGAGACATTTTTCATCAATGGCTATTAATTTAAACAGTGTGATACTTTTCTTGATGGTGTTATAAATGCTCTTAATCTTGAACTCTCAAGCTCGTATTCTCAATAAAGACAAAGCAGAGGCCATGCAAAGGAATAGCAATGGCCTTCATGTTTTGCATGGATTAGGTTATTTTGATATCTCCAAATTAAATTAAGCATTATCACAAAGTTATCTACCACATCTTGGGGGATAGCTGTAGGACCATATCCTCACCACCATTAATATATTGAGAAAGACTTAACCATACTTAGTATATATATTAGATCTAATGAGAGAATTATATATATACGTAAAGAATTATATATATACGTAAAAAGGATATTAATATTTTTAACATTGGGCAAAACAATGAGTATTTCATAATAAAATTTTAAAATATTAATCTATATGTGGTTTGTTTGATACATAAAAAGATAACTACACTAAGAATATTTAAGAATTTTTCTAATAATTTATGTAATGAAAGACTATCTTCTCGAGTTATTAAATATAAAAATTAGTAATAAAATTTTTGAATATGTAGTAAATATTTTTCCATCATAATGTTTAGGGTTAAGCAATCGGTCAATTCAGTTTGAATCATACCGAATTGCTCAAAATTCAATTAAACCAAAATATAAATCTGTATAACTGAATTAAATCAATTTTTATAGGTTGTGAACTCAAATCAAGTCGAACTGACTTTTTTCAATTTTAAAACATATATAAGGTTTGGATAATGTAAAACGACCTAGTTTTACACTTATATATTTTTTTATATTATATATATTTTTTAAAAATATAATATATATATATAAAAATTTTAATCAGTTTAGTTATTTTAGTTTTTTAAGTAAAATTCAAATTGAATAAAATAAACCAAAATTTTCAAAATAAAAAACTAAACTAAACCAATTTATTGAAAAAATCGAATTAAATCGATTAAATTAGATTCAATTCAATTCGATTTTCGATTTTTATTTTATTTTCTGCTCACCCCTAATTATGTTGGATTCACCCTTCTCAACCTAATCTTTCACATTTAAGGATCCAACTAAAACTTTAATATTAGAAAAATCAAAATAATAGTGATAGTAAAAGAATTTTACATATTTGAGGGGTAAAATGGAGTTCTTATGCTTTTGGGAAGCCATAAATGATTTATATCATAACAATGAAATAAACAAAATTTACATAAAAATAAATATAAAATCTATTCTTCACTATCTATTTATTTTATTTTGAGAATGGAATAATTAAAGTTTAAATACAATGGTAATGAATTAGTAGATGTATACTTGAAATGGGCTTTGTATATGTGGGTGTTCACTAATCATAGTACTACCATAGAACTGAACATGGGCTAGGATTGTGTATTTAACTTCAAGTTTATAGTTCTTCTCCTCAGTGAACACTAATCTTGGACTAGCTTAATTACAGCTCCATCCATCTTTTTCTTCTCTAAATTGTTTTCCATTTTTTTTCAGAAAGTATAATTTTTTTTCTTAATTTATTATTATTATTTTTCTAAATTGTTATTTGAGTATGAGAAATTTTAATTAATGTGATTAAGATAACTTATTTGATAACCTAATACAGTATTCAAAATTAAAATTTTTAATACTTAATTATTTTAAATTGTTCAATAATATTTATTTTAAAAATCTCAATTAAAATAAGAATCATTAAATATATATTTTAAATAATTTTAATTTAAAATTAACACTAAATATATGTCTTTTATGGGTATAAATAGATTTGATTATATAGGTCTAATCAAATATTAAAATTTTTATAATTTTAAATATATTTTATATTATGGTAATAATTTGTTAATTTGAGTTTTAACTTTGGATTCTAACTTTATTTTAATATTATTAAATAAAATTAATTTATTTTGTTAATTCAATGGTTTTAACATTCAAACTCTAGAAAACGGCTTGTCGTTTTAGGTTAGGCTTAGGGTTTTGTCAATTATATATTTTATTAATTTTTATTACCTGATTGACTTTACAAGGCTTAAATCACCGAATTTGGGCCTGATTTGCCACATCATCCCAATTTAAACCGCTCAAACTGAGCCCTCCATGAGCAACCAAATCACCGGCGCGTGTAGAACCTCGCCGACAGGTAAATCCCTACAACTTCAGTAAATGTCCGGCGGCTAAACTTCACTCGCCACTTCTTCACTTGGGCAAACATTAAAAATCCCACAATCAAAACTCCGCGCCACTAAATCCTCTCATATGCTCACATTCCCGTACACGACACGCTCTTCACACTCCCCTCTCTGAATAGTCGATGTATTACACGCTCCATCGCCGCAGCTGGGTCCAAAACAGGTGACATTTGTCATGATTCTTCGCGAACTCGACTCTTTTATACACGAATGCATGCGAACCGTACACCTGTAAGATAAGGGTATAGTGAGGTAGAGAGAGAATTTGAGAGAGGGAAAATAGTTTTTAGAGAGAGAAAGTATTTCTAGAGAGAGAAAAAGGAAATCTGATCGAATCGAGAGAGAAGGTAAACAAAGCACGAAACCCTAACCCCACTGTTTGTTCCAATTTTACATCATTTCTTTCTCTCTATATGTTGCTCTGTATATAGATATATGTATGTGTAGATAATTTATCTCTGCGCGTGTTTGTATAGGTTTAGATTAGAGAGTGGATCGAGAAAGGTTCGAGCTTTGCTGTTAGGTTTTTGTTTGTGTTTTGTATTTTGCCCTGATTGAATTGTGATTCTGGGGCAAAATTAGGGTTTTTGTGGGTGGTTTAACAGGGAGGTGAAAAACCCTAATTTTGGGCAGCTTTGTGATTTCGATTGGTGTGGAGAGAGAGAGAATTTTAGGGTTTTGGAGTTACATGTATGGCTTCGGGCACTATAGTTGGAGAAGGAGGTGGAAATGATGGAGCTAGAGAGAAACAGAGGTATACAGAGAGTAAAGTCTATACAAGAAAATCTTTTAAAGGGCCAAGGAACAACATCAACAACCTTACGTCGACTAGCACCACGACCACCACCCCGAACAATAACGACAACTCAAACCTAGTTACTACCAACACCACAATAACTGCAACCACAACTCCAACTGGAACTGAACCTGCAACCAACAACGACAGCATCAGCAAGAACGGGAACAACGACAGCATCAGCAAGAACGGGAACAACGACGATACCAACGACAGGAACAATGATAATAACTCAATTCAAGTGCCAGAATCTCAAACCCTTGCTTTGGATGACACAAATTCGGCCCAGCAACAACCAATTTCGCGCCTTGATGCCAACTCTGATGATTCTTCTGGCCTCAATAGGCAGCAAGGTACAGTCGAAGTGGGGGCAAGTGGCCGGGACCTGACTACTGAGAATGGAGTGGTGAATCAAGGGTTGGAGGATAAAGTAAAGATTAATTTGGCGTCGAAGTCAAAGCAAGAGATGAAAGAGCTCAGGAGGAAACTGGAGAGTGAACTTGATATGGTGAGGGGCTTGGTGAAAAGGATTGAGGCTAAAGAAGGGCAGCTTGGTGTTGGTAGGTTTGGTAATTCACGAGTGTCTCTGAATGAAGGAGTTGATAATGGATTGAGGAGGGTTCATTCAGATGTGGGATCAGTGGGTGTTCCTCGTGAGAGTGCTACTACTCCTATTCCTACTCCTACTCCCAGGCAGTCTAGGCCTTTGAATCAGCTTAGTATATCAGTGCTGGAAAATACTCAGGGTGCTGGTGAGAACGTTGAGAAAGAGAAAAGAACACCCAAGGCAAATCAGTTTTATAGGAATTCGGAGTTTTTGCTTGCCAAAGACAAGTTTCCACCTGCGGAGAGTAACAAGAAGTCGAAACTGAATGGGAAGAAGCATGGGGGAGGGGATCACAGATTCGGGTTTGGGAGTGGGTCTAAGGTTTTCAAGAATTGCAGTGCTTTGCTTGAGAAATTGATGAAGCATAAGCATGGTTGGGTGTTTAATACTCCTGTGGATGTAAAGGGTCTTGGTTTACATGATTACTTGACCATAATTAAGCATCCTATGGACTTGGGCTCTGTGAAGTCGAGGCTGAACAAGAATTGGTACAAGTCACCTGAGGAGTTTGCAGAGGACGTGAGACTAACATTTCATAATGCCTTGACATATAACCCAAAGGGGCAAGATGTTCATGTAATGGCAGAGGTGCTATTGAAGATGTTTGAGGACAGGTGGGCTGTTATAAAGTCAGATTATGATAGTGAGATGAGGTTTGCTGCCAGTTATGATCTGGCTATTCCTACACCAACATCAAGAAAGGCTCCTCCACTGCCACCCCCTCTTGATATGAGGAGGATTTTGGATAGATCAGAGTCGATGACTTATCCTCCCGGTGATCCTAGACCAAAACCTGTTAGTACAACTCCTTCAGGAAGAACCCCTGCACCAAAAAAGCCCAAGGCAAAGGATCCACACAAGAGGGATATGACTTATGAAGAGAAGCAGAAGCTTAGCACGAACCTCCAGAGCTTGCCTTCGGAGAAGCTTGACAATATTGTCCAGATAATAAAGAAGAGGAATTCATCACTTTCCCAACATGATGATGAGATTGAAGTGGATATTGATAGTGTTGATACAGAGACTCTTTGGGAACTGGATAGGTTTGTTACCAACTATAAGAAGAGTTTGAGCAAGAACAAAAGAAAAGCTGAACTTGCCATTCAAGCGAGAGCAGAAGCTGAGCAGAATGTCCAGGAGAAGGTAACGATTTTAATAATTTATTTTGATGTCTAAGCTTTCTCTTCAGGAGGAAGGAAGGGATGGTTACTGAATGGATTCTTTCTTGTCTTTGCAGACACCAGCACCGGTTGTGGCAGAGGAACCACGAGAAACTGAAACAGGTATATTTCAGATAATGAGAGTTGATGACATTTATTTTGATCAAATTGATTATTTGAAAATCTTTTTGCCTTCTGCTAGCAGATGAAAGGAATATTTCCACTTCATCACCTGTTCAAGTGGAAAAACATGGAGATAATGGAACTAGGTCAAGTAGTTCAAGCAGTTCTAGTAGTGATTCTGGATCTTCTTCAAGTGGTATGTCAACATGCTTGCAATTTTGTAATTTTCACTATTTTCCACCTACATCTGTGTATGTGTGCTATCTGATAATAATTCAAATGTTTACTGATGTGTTGCTGTTTATCTTCCTTTTTATTGTGTATTTCCGCAGACTCTGATAGTGACAGCTCCTCAGCATCTGGTTCTGATGTAGGGAACTAACCGAGGAGTTTAGTTATGGTAGGTTCATTTCCTTTTCTAAATTTTTGTCAATTTTTTTTCATGAATTATTTTGATGTGAATTTGGCAATTGCCTCTGTTTTGTTATGAGTTCACTAAAAAATGCTCAATGTTATGTACCTGTTATCTGAAGAACACCCCCCCACCCCCTATCCTTTATTTATTTATTTTTTTGACGCATTGGTATTATGCAAGTGAGATCTACAATTTGCTAACAATAGAGTTATTAGTGGCATGGTTCTTTTTCTCCCCCCTAGGACTCGAGTCTGTAATGTTAATAGTTACAGGAGATGATCTCTGAGGTGTACTTTTGAATTCCTATCATCAATCATGGGATTTTCATACCTTATGATTGGGTGAAAATAAAATTGTTGCGCAGCAGATCATTTGTGTGGCTAGTCATATAGAGTAGCTGTCCTGTATGCAAGCACATGATTCTGTAAGTAGGAGTGCAGTTGGATAATGTGGTCTTTGCTGCTCTGGCAGGTGCCTATTGGTTTTATGGCTAGGTTGTTCATGAGTTTGATTAATGTGTCTAGGTTCCATCTATGAGTATGAATGCTTTGTGCTGGGCATGTAATAACTATACTTTTAGTGATGAGGGAGTAATTGAGTTGTTTTATGGAAAAAGTTGTTGGTATAAAAAATGGGGTTTATAGCAACATGATGCTATAAAGATGGGAAGTGGTTTCTGTAGGGGACTTGTAATCCCGTCATCTGATGTGTCCTGCATCACTAGCCGTAGTCATACAGATGGGAGAAAGTAGTGGGATATAGGTATCTCCGTATCTGATCATTGGGGCCTCCTTTGCAAGTGCCTCCAAACAGCTTTCTTGTTCATTCTTTTATTTGACAATTATGTTTGCAAAAGCATGTATGTACATTTAAGATTTCTTTTATCAGTTTATGCCACTTCCCTTATTTTTCTGTTTGTTTTGGGGGGTGGGGGAAGGGATTGAAAAATTATTTCTCGTCTTAAAATTTGTTAACTATTTGCAAATTACAGGTAAAACGATCTGATTGTATGCATGGAACTTTTTGCTGCAATAGATAATTTAAGTTAAAATGAACCCATATCATTGACATTTGGTGATGTGAACTATCTTTTCCGGTCAACTTAATTGCATTTCTTGTTTTTTCATCAAGAAAATGCTTCTTTTTTTTCCCGTACCACGTCTAATTTATAATTGGTCTGCAAACATCTGATACAGTGTGTTTCTTCCAAACTATGCTCTTATCATTTTGGCTTTTTAATGGCTTAATTAAAGTCCTCATACCCATTGTCTTTGAAAGCTTGTTTTAAGCTTTCTGGTTTGGAGAGGTAACACTTTCTTAATTTTTATCTCCTTATTCTGGTTGGTTGAGGTATGAATTTGAAGAGACTCTTTTTGGTCATTGTCACTATCTGTGTATACCATCTTTTAAAGGTCTCCCGCAAACAATTTGTTTGTCAACATTCAATCTGAATTTAACTGTAAGCTTTCTGACTCCAGTTTGTCAGGTGCATTTATTGGAGAGGGCACCTTATCTTTTGGGGGATGGGTGTGTAGTTATTAAACTTTACAGGACTGTCCTGGAGAAGAGAGCAGAAGGGGGGTGTTTCTGTAGAAGGCATGTAATGTTCCTAATTGATTTGGCAAGTTGTGTGGCAGTTTTAGTCTAGCTGTTCAATTTGGTTTAAAGTTGCGATCAACTTTATACATGTGGTATAAAAATCATTAATGCACAATTGTGCATAACCATTTTCTCTTAGGATGGTGAGTGTACATTTGAATCCTGTTGCTGAATTCAGAGCAAGGAGTTCAGGAGACAAAGTTGCAGTGCATTTCAAAATTTATGTTGCAAGGTGTCAGTACTGAATAGGTTGTACGATTATGAACATGTGAGATGCTTCTTTTATTTTATTCTTTTAATTATTATTTTTGGGACAAATCTTTTAATAGGTTATGCTCTCTTGGCTAATGTGTTAGTCATAATTGTGGTGCGTACTGCTCGGTATATTCTTGGTCACTTCAGGGTTTTGTAGGATACAGCCATAGCATAGCTATCTGTTATGTAATAGTTTGTCCTTATCCCATGCTCTTCTCTATCAGAAGTATGGACTAGATACATTGTTTGGAAGGAGGTGGAACTCTCTTGAGCAAATTTCTAATTCTTGTATTCTGAAAATGGAATGTTCATAAGTGAATAGAAATGGAATGCAAAAAAAAAATACTCGTTAAAAAACGAAGGCAAATACTAAATGGCAAGATGTATTGGTGAAGCAGGATAATTTTTTTTTTTCTTATTTTGTCATATGTGCTCCAATGAATTTTGTGGAACAAATGCTTATCTCCCTTAGACTTCAATTAAACTGAAATGTTAAATTTTAAAACAATAAAAGGTACTGCAATACAGATTTGTGTGTTTCTTTTGTGTGATCATTTATCAAATGCTTACATTGGTAATTGTAGTTGTAGAATATGTGTTTGAATAATTAGCAAGTTTAATAACTAGATGGGAAAGGACATAATTGGATGCTTTTTATAGCTTTCCTTTTTTAAACATCTGGCATTGCATTTTCTAACACATATTCTTTAAATAAATATTCAATAGAAATGATTTTATGTGAATATTCTGTGTTAAAACTTAGAATGCAATATGAGAAACTCCATTTTTCATTCCTATCAAATCAGTCTTCCATCATACCCATTTCCATTTTGCATTTTCTGATATATTGGTCTTTATCTGGTAGCAAGGCCTTGTGCAAAGCTTTTTGGATTATCAGTCGATGTGTAATTTATGTTAACTGAGTTTGTTGATTTTGTTTATTAAAAGCAACTTTCTAATCACACAATCCTCCCCTTGTTTCAGATCCCAAAAAATTAGAGTAGATGGTGATCTGATGAATAACAGGTCATAATTTTGGCAGAGGAATCTGCATTTGGCGTACAGTGGAGAAGTTCTGAATAGCAGCAATTATTATCCAGGCACAGCAGAGTCAAGTGGGGGTGTGTATCTCCGCATAAATTGGGACTGGTTCCTCAGACCTAAAAGTGGCTTATTTGTTTAGCGGCAGAAATTTGTATAATATTTGGGTAGAATGTGGGTGATGATTAGATACAGCAGCAGATGGTTTGTTATCTGTAGCACGTGTACATTACTAACTAGCGCTATTCATCGACTTAGTTTCGATAACTTTGTTGTTGATTTTCTCCTTGCAGATTCAGGATTCTTTGGTGTCATACAAAAAAGATAATCTGTAATTCGAGCTCATGAAGTGATAAGATGACATTGCTTTATCAAAAATAGTTCTTCCCAAGGCCATTTGCATTGCATTGCTTCACTTCATCATGTATAGATACTTTGCATCTAATATCATTAATGTGTATGGTGATATTAATGTGATTTTCAACCACTTTGAGAATTTGCAAGCATAAAGCTGCCGTTTTCCATGTAGTGGTTAAATTTATCAAGAGTTCGTTTATTACAAACAAGCAGAACTATCAAATTCGGCATACATGTGTGTATATATTTTTATTCACAATGAGTAGTTTTATGGCACTGAAGTCGTTTTCAAGATTTAAAAGTTCTGGAGTTTTTCAAGTTAAGTTTAGAGTTGTACTGTTTTTCTAAACTTTCTCAAAAAAAATTCAGATCTAGGTTTATCAGTAGCTCTCTCTCTCTCTCTTTTAAGCCAATGGGAGCTCACATGTTTCCTTTATCATTTTCTTACTTGCCTTCAATTTTATTTTGTTATGACTTTTGTAGTTTTGTTCTCTACTCTGATATATTTTTGTTAAAGATATATTCGGTATCTAAAGCTATTTCATGGGAATCAGGTTTCTCTCAAAGTGTATTCGTCATTGATCACTAGTTTTTAGGTGTTTTGGCCCGAATTTTAAATTAAATGTTATTGGATTGATTCAGTCTCCTTTGATGTTCTTCAATGGAATCTACAAAACTGTTTAATTATAATTTCTTATGATTTATTATAATTAATGCATGAAACAAGAGATGAAATTTAAAATGGGATAAAAAATTGAAATTGTTATATATGTGTTTGATGACTTTTCTCAACTGATTACATGTCTAATATTATAATTTTTTCTAAATTCCATGGGTTCAAAGTTACTACTAGAATTTATAGTAATGGGTTCATATTCCATCTTAAAACTTTCTAAGTTTGTACCGTTGTTATATATTTAATGAAGTTTATTTTCTATTAAAAAAATAATTATTTTAATTAAAAAAATGCATTATTTAACACATCGTTCTAATTATGCAAAATTGATGTGTGAAACTAAAGATGAGTTTGGGTGTATGAAAATGCTAGAAAAATAATAATTAATTCAACTCAAGTGGCATAAATAATAATAATAATAATTAAACTCAAGTGGCATAAATTATGCTAAGCACATGTGTTGTATAATATATACATGTGATAATTTGACATCCATGTGGGTCAAAGAAATAGAAATTAGGGTATTATACTTCTTTCAAATCTGGAAATAAAATAAAAATATCTACTAATTTATTCAATATACAATCATCAAAGCCAAAAATTATACATTTACCAAAAGAAAAAAAGCAAAAAAATTAAACGTGGATTATGAATGATGTTACCTTTTCTTGGAAACTTTTGCTTCAAGGGTAAAGTTTTCTTTGATCTAAAACTTATTTGTCCTCTTCAATAATTCAATCAATTATTAAATTGGAAAAAAAAATTCTGAAAGATTCTTCAGAAAAATTAAATTGACAAAAATAGAAAAGAAAAGAAAAACAGCAGATAAGGATTAAAGAAAGTAGAGAAACAGAAGAGAGGTTCAAACTGCCTATCAAGAACAAGAAACTTTCTTTCAAAGCTAGAAAGAAACAGAATTAAATACAAAATATGTGTGACGACTGTAGGCCTTTGGGTTTTCTTTTAGGCCTTCCTTTTGCCTTTCTATCTCTGCTTATCTCCATTGTTGGTGTTGTCATTTGGATCGTCGGGTTAGTTCTTTTCTTTTCTTTTTCATTTTTCTGCTATTTTTAAGTTCTGGGTATCTGATATTTCTTCATTTTTTTGAGATTTTAGTGCATTTCAGTTTCTGGGTATTTGAGATTTCTTCATTTTCTGTTAGTTTTTTGTTAATAGTTTGGATCTCTGACTGGGTGTAATCTTGGGAACTTTGCAGCTTGTTGTTGACATGTGTATGCCCCTGTTGTTTGTGTGTGACCGTAATAGTGGAGGTAGCGTTGGTGTTGATCAAGGCTCCTATTCATGTTATGGAGTGGTTCACTTCTCAGATACCATGTTGATTTGTGCTTCTAAACGGAATAGTGTTCGATTGGTATATTTTCTTTGTTCTTTATTATAGAGAGAGTGGAAAGTTTGGGTTATGATTCATGATTATATATGTATATATAGACAGAAATGAATATTCCTCTGATTTCTGACTTTTCTGAATCTTTGTTCAGAAAGTTAAAAAATTGGTGCTATTTAGTATTTTATGCATTTAACAACCAATTCCTCCAATTTTCTCATATTATCGAGTGTGAGGAGTTCCATGATCTGTTTAACTTGTAGACAGAAAGTTGGTGAAAGCAGGGCATGAGACTCTTTTTGTGTATTTTTTTTTTCCCTGTGAATTGCATCCTTGAACAGTGGAGCTTTTCATTTTCAATATTGCAATATTGTTTTCTCCTTGCAGATAGTAAAACTAATTGAGGTTGGTTTGATCCACATATAAGTATTACATATTTTATTGGAATCTTCATTAATAGAGCAACTAGTTCAAAGTACATTCAACGTCTTTATGATCTCATGGTCATTTTCTTTGTTCAGAAGTGATCACAGATCTGAGTACTGGATTAATGATTTGTTTCTGCAATTAATGACCATTTAGATCTAATCTAAACATCTTCCACCATGTTCTTGATTGTTGAGCTTCCAAAAATGGTCCTTCATAAAACTATTCCCTCGTTTCTGCCACAATATTTGATCCTTCAAATTACTAATCTCCTTGTTCAGAAGTGTAACATCCCTGGTCCCTTGCATTCCAGAAACTCGTGAACATAATTCTCCAAAGTTATGCCAGCTTTATTGTGTACTATACAAGAAAAAATTTTCAACCGGAGGGTGATGGATTCTACCCGCGAGAAATCTCATGCGCTGGGACGAGAAAAAAGAATCTGTTCTAAAAGAAAAGTCTATGAACTCAAATGGATATATTAAATCTTCAAATTTATTCAACACTCCAAAAATCATATATACATATGAAGAAAAACAAGCCAAAAAAAAAAAGCAGCCATTTTTAGACGTGAACATGATCAAAAGAAGGCTACTAACATAACATGTCAGTCTCATATATTTTGGTGGGTAGGAACAGAAACCGCCAAAATCTTTATTCACTATTCAATTCTCATCCTCTGCTTTCATGTTCTTCTTGCTTATTATTATACTGGATGTGGTTTGCTTCATATCCAAAACTAGTCGTCTCTGCTCTAGGTTGGTCCTGTCCAATGACAAGCTCTTTAGTTGTCTGAGCAATCTCTGCTATAGTTTCGCCAATGGCGCCGAGTAAGCTGCTGCCGCCTCCCTTTTGCTGCTGCCATTGATGATGCTCTTCTTCCAAGGCTTCAGGAAAGACTTTCCTGCTGATGCTTCCTGTTTCTTTGCCCTCTGCTTCCCATTTTCCTCCTCCCGTTGAATGAACCTGTGATTCCTCTTTGTAGTCTCCACCCTGGAAACTCTCATTATCCTCAATTAGGCAACAAGACAATTTATTCTAAATTCAATTTCAATTGTAGAAAAATTAAACATTTACTGAGGAAATTTATTCTAAATTCAATTTCAATTGTAGAAAAACTAAACATTTACTGAGGAATCTTTGGCTCTCATGAGAAAGGGCTAACAAATGGCTAGCTAACACGACAAAAACACACCTTAGCGTTATATTCATGTTAATTATATGAATACAACAGCTTTCTGAGTTCACATAATTAGCAAAATAGATCATATTTTACATGTTTAATGGGAAAAGACGAAATTAAAATCACATTGGAAGCCATTGATAGATAGAACCAATTAATTTCTCCACCATTCCTTATAATATCATCATTCCTTGTTCATTGTTGAACCTGCATGATGCTGGCAATGGCATATATGTAGTTAATTTATAAAATAAAATAATAAAAAAAAACCTTAATTTCCCACAAAACGACCACCTGTTAAGACTTGAATCAGTAATCTCTATGATTGTGACTCGCAACCACACAGATAGATAATTATATGGTAAAGCATACCTGCTTTTCAGCTGCTTTCCTGGCTTCCACCTCTCTCTCCGCCTCCTCTTTCTTTCTAGCAGTATACTCCTCCATACTTTCACCAGTAGCCACAGCAGCTTGCTTAGCAGCAGTGAACGGCTTGGCTGCAAGCTCTGCAGCCTTTCCTGTAACTCCCTGAACCGCCCTCGCAGCTGCCTTAGTCCCCTCTACCGTTTTCTCTGTGGTGTAATGTGCGGCAGTCCAACCAACCACAGCCGCCTTGTCCTTCACATCCAATGCTACTTCTCCAGCTTTATGAGTAGCTTCCTTACCACTTTCTACTGTCACTTCTTTAGCAGCAGTTGCCTTTTCTACTGCATATTGTGAAGTCATTTTAGCTCCTTCAAGGACAGTCTCCTTTGCTTTTGCCGCTTTCTCAACTACTGTCTCTTTTGCTTGGGAACCCTTCTCGGCTATAAATTGGCCAGTGTTTTTAGTACTTCCAAGAACAGTGTCTTCTGCCTTAGACCCTTCCTCTGTTATTTGTTGAGACGTCTTTTGAGCCCCTTCAAGAACAGTGTCTTTAGCCTGAGACCCTTTATCTGCTATTTGTTGTAATGTCTTTTGAGCACCTTCAAGGATAGTGTCTTTTGCTTGTGCACCTTTCTCTTTAGCTTGGGAGCCCTTTTCTGCTATTTTCTGAGCTCCTTCGAGGACAGTATCTTTAGCTTGTTCACCCTTCTGTTTAACCGTCTCTTTTGCTTGTGAGCCCTTCTCTGCTGTTGTTTCTTTAGCTTGTGCACCTTTTTCTTTAGCATACTCAGCAGCAACGCCCCAACCTTGGCTTGTCATTTCTTTAGCCTTCTCATATTTTTCTTGTGCATTCTTTATAGCCTCCATAGAATTCTGCTGTGCCTTTTCTCTTAATTTTGATATTTCTTCAAGAGAAGGTTGCTTCGGTTTGTGTTCTCCAGCCTCTTCTTTATTCTCCACTTCAAATTTTCCAACAGAAAAAGATTTCCCTCCAGCTCCTCCAGCCTGTTCTTCTTTATTTTCTTTATTCTCTTGTTCATTCTTTACTTCTTTCACCTTATCAGCGATAGATTCAAACTGCTGTTGGGGCTCTGTCTCTGTAGTAGCTTGTTTTCCATCACCAGCCCTCATCAAAGACTCAAAATGAGTAGTCATTTTTGGAACTCTATCTTTCTCCAAATGAACCTCTCTCTCACTGGTTGTGTTCTCTCTACGAGCTCCCTCAGAAGACATTTCTATGATTTTTGAAGTGGGTTTTTGGTTTGGTTTGGTTCGAACTAGCTGGTGGTGATGGAGTGATCAAACTTTAAAAGCAGAACGCTAAGGGCGGTTTCAGAAAGAAACTGGACGTGTGTGCATTAAGTAGAATGGACATGTGTTGGATGGTTTCATGCCACGTGTTATGGCGGTAGTTACAAGATGGATGAGTCAGCATTCAATCTCATCTTTAATGGACTTTGGTTAAGATTACAGGACCAAGTTTTACGCGTGGACTTAAAATCTTCAGCCACGTGTCAAACCATGTTGTATTCTTCTTCTTACATGCCATAAAAATGAGAATATATAGTCCAAATAAATATATAAAAAAAGCCCATAAAGTTAATTGGACTGTTACACTTGGGCTTAGAAGAATTCCAGCCTTGTATGTCTTTTAGATTCAAAATTTTTTAGCATAAAGTTAGAGGGTACATCCGAATTTCCATGCAATTCATGGCGAATGAAAAAATAATAATAATAATAATAATAATAATATTGAATGGATTGAGAATTAAAATTTTTTATATAAATTTATAAATTTTAAAAAATTAATTTTAAATAGATCAAGACTTTATCAAAAGTTGAATTTGAATGAATTAGGTCAAAATTTTATATAAACTAATGAGATTTTTTTATTATTAGAATGATTCAGATTCATAATAATTTCATCGTCATTTACAGTTGAACCATCATTTTCCCTTCTTAATTTCTTATTGTCCGTTTGCATAATGAAAAAGGAAAAAAAAAAAATTTAAAAATCCTAATCATCGAAGATCTTCTAAATTGCAATACTTAATGTTGAATTATTAATCCTAAAAAAAAAAAAGAGTTAATTTATTAACTCATAAGAGCTGCATATAATAGCTGGTTCCAAGCATCAGGTAATCCAGGTAAACACCAATGGCTACAATCTGTCTTGTGGTTGTCACTATAGTCAGATGGGTGAGCATCCTTTCTGTATTGTGAGAGTGTAGTTACATCTAGCAAATACACTGGTTTCTTGATTCTGCTTAGTACTTTCTTAACAACTAACCAAGCCATTGGTGTGCCTGCTGGGTACCTCATTCCAAAGAATGGGTGTGTTTCCCCAACACATGACTTTGTGGGTTGATTCCAATCCTTGCCCCTAATTTAAATGAATAAAATTTTCATTAGAATATAGTTTTGTTAAGTGTTTCTGAAAATAATCTCAAATTTATAAATCAATTGATTATTCCATTGTATCCAATTAAAATTTAAATTATAATCAGAATATAAAAAAATATAACTCTTTTTTTTATTTGTATTCGATTTTTTATATCAGATCATATATAATAAATTTTTCTTATTTACGAATCTCTTATTATCGGCATAAATGATCAATTTTTATAAAAATAAATAAAATGAATTTAATATAATATACGAAAATTTATTTGTAATATTATTTATTATAAAAAAAATTAGGAAAAAGGAAGGAAATTGCTTACTCATAGTGAGTGGGAGAGATTCCCTGGAAGAAGACTTTGGTTTTGGAAGGATTAACATTTTGATTGACCCATCTACCCCATGTAATGAGTCCTTTATAAAATGCAACTAAACGGTCCATATCTTTATACAATTTATTCCCCTCTTGCATATAATCCCATCTGCAATTATAATTAAAAAAAAATAATAACATAATTAGTAGAAGTAATATTAAAAAAAATTAATTTTTTTTTAAATAATTATAAATAAAATGGGTCCTACGGTTGAGTTCTTCCTGTGTGGGTCCACCAATGCCATGTGTTAAAAATCAAGACGTCCATTCCTAGCCATGCCTTGCCATTGTTTATCGAGTCAAGCTTCAAAATTGTTCCTTCCTTCTTATTAACAAGATCTACTAGAAATTGCGTTCGATGAAGCAGTATCGTAACTCTGTAGTTCTGCTCACAAAAATAACCATATGGATAAACTATCAAATTTTCGTTTAAAGTAATTATTGAAATAAAATAAAATAAAATTCAAAATTATTAATTATTGTTTTTATAATATATTTTTTTAATTATTAATTATATTATATCTCCACCCTCTAAAGATAACAAATGGAAAGGGCTAAAAAAGAAGCCAAAAAGGCAGCAGCAGTAAGAAATTTACAAAGAATTATAATACTCTATGTCGTATATGGTCTATAATATTTTTATTTTTTATTTTTATAAGAAAAAATATCAAATAATTAAAAAAAAAAAAAGACAATATTGATTGGCTAACTAATATTATATTATTAAAATTAATATATATATATATATATATATATATATATTTTTAATTGAAAAACATATTTTTGAAATTTCCATAAAATTATCATTTCTTATTAGAAGATACTAATTTCTTATAGCTGTCGTGAAAATGTAATTTTTAATTTTTTTTATTATTTTTGAAAAATTATCTTTAAATTTTAAGATATACATAGGCTTTATTTTTTAAAATAATAATAAAAAAAAGAAGAAGTACATAACCAACACATTTTATCACGACAGTACTATGAGCTAATAAAATCATAAGTTTTGAAGCAATAAGAAGCCCGAATAGCTATGTATTTTTTTAAGGTTGGTTACTATTAATATATTAAATTTTTTAGATTTTTTAAAAATATGTTAATTTTCTCCTGAAAAATATCATAATATATTATTAAATTTTTTTATTCAATTTTTTCGTTAGTCAATCCTAAAATGGTCAATAATAATAATATAAAGATAAAAATACTCTTATCTTTTATTTTTAATTAATTACATTTTATTTTTACTTTTAAAAAAATATTTTTTTAGGGTGAAAAAAATGTAATTTCATATTTTTTGTAAATTTGAAAATACAAATATTTTTAAAAATATTTTATTTTATTTTTAAAAAAAATAAAAAATTTGAAAATAAAAAATAAAAAATAAAAAATATTTTTTAAAAAATATTTTTACTTTTTATTTTCAAATTTATAAAAAAATATGAAAGTGAATTTTTTATTTGTATTAAATTTTTTAGAAAAAATAATTTAATTCCATCTTAAATTATTTTTTAAAATAAAAATAAAAAATAAAAAATATTTTTTAAAAAATATTTTTTATTTTTAAAATTATCAAAAAATATGAAATGAATTTTGTAACCTTAAAAAAAATTTAAAGTAAAAAATAGAATATAATTAATTAAAAATAAATGGTAAGAGTATTTTTATCTTTTTACGGTCCTTATAATATTTTAGGATTGAATAATGTCAAAATTAGATGGAAGAGATATTAATATTTTGTTATAAAAAGTTAATATATTTTTAAAAAATTAAAAGAATTTAATATATTTGATTATTTTTTATGGAGAGTTAATAATTAATCATATTTTTTAATTACCAAGTAGTTATATACACACACACACGCACGTGACTAACTAAGAGGATTAGATAGAGTTCTAATTCTCCTAAAATCTTTATATATAATTTTTTTTTTAATTTTTTTAATTAGCCATCAATGTTAAAATTGTATATTGTAAATAAATAATTTATTATTATACTAACCCCTAATAAAATTATCTAATTTTTCATATATATATATATATATATATATATTATTAAAAAAAGGGGAAGGGCCATGGTCCCGTCCTCCATGTAGCTTCGCCATTGCCACCCTCCATTGTTTATGTTTTGGACATGATTTATTCAAATCCACAACCTTATGATTTTAGAAATATTACATCAATTAAAATTAAATCTATTTTTCATTGAATTCAATAACCTACCATCATGCTAAACTTATATAATTATAAATTATTTTTTTTAATATTAACTCTAATGGTCGAACTCAAATTAATAAAAATAAATAAATAATTTTATAAATCATATAAATTTTTAAAATTTTTAAAAATAATGTTTAATATCATAAAATTAATTATGACTGAATATATAATTTATTTTTAAATTGAACAATAAGAAAATATATAATAAAAATAATATTAAAAAAAATAATTTTAAATTAATAATTTAAAAAAATTCTTACTTTTAAAATATATAGATGTGTTTTTGTGACTTGACAATTGAAAGGTAATATTAAAATTAGGTGTCCTAATGGAGAGTGCATGCTTTTTAAAGAAAAAACCAAAGAAAAGAGGGGCCAATGTTTGCTAGCTGCACAACAAGACATTAAAAAAGTACAGGAATTTTTTTTAATACATATCAAATCAACCAGTAACGATTTTATCTCATATATTAATAATGATTTATTTAACACATGATATGATACAGACAAAAACTTCCCGAAAGTATAAAGAAATTGTCATATAACTGTATAAGAACGCGTTCTGATTATTGTCACATGTGGTCCTTGGAAAGTGCCAATAATACATAAAAACAAACTAATAATGGAGACTAAACATAAAACAAAGAAATTTCAAAGATCACACCATATAAAAAGGGGACCAAAAAAAAAAAAAAATTATTTCATTGATTTGATATATCTAAATAAACATAAATCATAATTATAAAGTTTAAAATATGTTAATTTCATCATTCTTTTTTAAATAAATTTGAATCTTGTGTGATTAATATTCTCTTATTTTATTAATGAATTTTATATAATTCAATAGTCATAAAAAACTGTACACTAATGATTATGTTCTAGTCTTTATTCGGAGAGATTTAGGTTGGAGTTTTTTCATAATAAATTTGATTATAAATATTAAATTATTTTGTAATCTCTCACCTTATTAATTTTTAATTATTCTCCTATATATTTGTATACCTTTTATATAATTTATTTATGTTTGAATCTCCTTCTTTAATGTTTAAAATATAATTTAAAGTATTTAAGTAACTCGTAAATTTTGAATGACAAGTGTTTCTAAATTAATTATAATGTGATGTTTGAATTTTGCAGTTTAAATTTTTTGTTTTATCTTGTCTTATATTTTGTATCCGTTTGGCACAGTTTATAAAAAGGAAAAAATATTTTTTTTTAGTGACAAATTGATTTTAGTTCAATTTATAGTGTTTGGTAAATATTAAAATTAATAAAAGCAATTATCTGGATAGTTAAAATTCAACTATTTGGATAAGTTAAAAATTAAAACTTTTTAAAAAAGCTGAATTTTAGATTAAATACGTAGTTGATTTTAAAAAATTAGTGAACAAAAATATATTTATGAGTTTATAAATAGTTTTTAGATTGTAATTTAACAAACACAAACATACAGTTAATTATTTTTAGAAATATCATTTTTAGGGATAAAATTTTTTCCAATATAAAAAGTTATTTTCATAAGCTGTGCCAAACTAGGTCAAAAGCTATTTTTCACAGTTAATTATTTTTATATATTATATTTTTTTAAAATATTTTAACAAGTATTTTTTATAAATAATATAATATAATATATTAAAAGGAGTATGAGATGGAAAACAAAATACAACTGAAGATCTAGAATGTGAATTTTGTTGTCCAAAGTTAATTCTTAAGTGTAGTTTGAGGTGTATTTTCTCTAAAATGGCAACCAAAGGCAGCCATATGGCATGGATAGTATTGCTAATCCAAACATGTTTTATGCAAATAATTGGAGAAAATTATGGAGTAATCATTGGGTAGTGCTATTTACTCTAAAAGCCTTTTTCTTTTCAACTAATGTATCATAATTGCAACTAGCTAAAAGAAGAAAAATATAATTCAAGTACTAAAAGAATTTTCCTTAGAAAAACAAAGAAATGAGAAATTTTTATATACCTAATAAAAATTCTATTGCACATAAAAAAAAGCTATACATTACTTACAAATTCATCATTAAAAAAAAAAATAATAATAATCATATTTTATATTGCATATTTCATTAAAATTTTATTGGTAAATTATGAATAATAAAATAATATGATGATTTAAATAATGAATTGTAGAAAATTTAAATTATCATTTAATATAATATAATAGTAATTATAATTAATATATATTTTTAAATTTTTAATTAAAGATATTTGTATTTTTATCATAATATACTTCCACAAAATTATTTTTATAACAAATAAAATAATATTAAATAAATTATAATAATTTAAAATAAAAAATTAATTCAATACATAAAAATTATCTCGTAATATCGGTCATATATAAAAAGGAAAGTATAACAATTAAAATAGTAAAAGAATAAAATAAAAATTACGACGACTAAAATAGTGCAAACAGGATTGCGAGAAAATTTGTACCGCATTTGTTCTTATCTAACAGTGTTTTCGGTTTAAATTTCATAAATGCTTTTTTTTTTACCAGCAGACAATTCTAAAACAGTACAAGCTATGGTGATGTTTACAAGCTCGGACATGTCTGATGACTCCGGCAAACTCAAAACAATGGCCTACCACCAATCATAATCCCCTTTTAATGGAAAAACTATTTGGGGAGTCTAGTACATTAGATTAAATTATAAACTATTAATACTAATTAGAGATGTTTAATAATAATTATTTTATAAAATGAATAGAGTTTGTATTATAATTAATGTACTGATATGTCATAATATCATTAATTAGTCCATAATATAATGATATAATCTAAAAATTTCTCTTTTTAATGCTATAAAAATAAAATAATAAATTAAAGAAAAAAAAACCTCCATTTTTCCAAAAACTTCAAACCTTAAATTTGGTCACCAAAATTGGATTAAAATATAACTGAATGAATTAAATTCAAGCAATGAATAAAAACTTTACTTTCTCAAAACAGAAGGAAAAAACGTGCATGCACTATAGCCAAGCATTCATTATACATACATATATATATATATATATAATATATATAATTTAAAATCTAAAAAATTAAATGAGAAAAAAGAAAAGGAATTGAATTGTTGAATTTGGAACAGTAAAATTAGTACTCTAACTAACCTCAAATGTGACTGAAGCTAACCCATCTTTTCTTATAAGTGAAATCTTTGAATTAGGCACAGAAGCATAAAGCATACATGTCAAAGATTGCCACTGGTTCAGACTCAGTGAGTCACCTACAAACATTATCTTCTTCCCTCTCCATTTCTCCAAGAAATTCAATCCATTAAACCTGCATGTATAATGTACATATCCATATATAAATATGTAATAAAAAAATCAATTAGAATTCAAACTGGTAACGTCATAATAATTAACTACCTGGGTAAGTTACAAGAGAAGGGCTGCCATCTGTACTTGAGATAGTATCTATCAGAACGGCCATTTTTTTGACAATTGAATTCAGAATCTAAGAAAGGACAGGTTGAAGGATTATAGAGAGGATATGAAGAATCAAAAACCCATTTTCCTTGGAACCAATTGCATTTTCTTTTTGTTAGTAAGTCTCTGGAATTCAATAACAAATTACTGTCGGCAACAGAATTAGTACTGTTATTCAAGGTATTAATGAAAGTTTCAGCTTTTGTAAGTGGTGGTGTTAATATCAACAAGAACAGAGAAAGAAACAAGAAGATCAAGAAATCCATAATAATAATAATCTTGGGTTTCTAGCCAGAATTTTATTTTGTTTTAAAGAAAAGAACGAGAAGTGAAGGAAAAAATTTTCAGAGACGAGTGTTTATATAATAAAACAAAGAAAGATCAGAGAGAGATTGGTACTGGTAGGTGGTGTGGGTTCACATGGAAATTGTACCAGAGTACTGTCTTTTTTTATTTCTGACAAGAAAAAGAAAGAAGATGGTGAGAAAATGAGAGATCTTTATATGGATTTGGATTTCTTCAGTTAATTTATATATATATATATATTTTTAACTATGGCATGTCGTGATGATTCCAATTCCAATCACTTACTGTGAAAAATAGGAATCATGATGAGTCTGATTCTAAAATAATGGAAACATTTTCCCTACCAATAATATTGCTATATTGTATACTATTAATTAAAAAACCCTTTTTCCTTATGTTTGGTGATTCAATAACTTTTCCCCTTTTGTTTCTCTTATTTTATTAAAAAGTTATGTATTTATTTATTTTTAATCTTAACATATGGATGGTCTGTTTTATTATTTATTTTAATAAAATATTTACATATTTATCAAAATTAAATTTTTTATATATTTATGAATATACTCTTTAAATATAATTTATACATTTAGAAATTATATTTAAATTTAAGAGTTAACTTGATTGATAAGAAGTAGTATGAGTTTTTTTTATTAATTAGAATTTAATTTAATTAAATTAGATAAATAAATTTAATATAATTTACAAAAATTAATTCGTGATATCGCATTATTATCAATAAAAATAAATTATATTTGAAATGTGATAACAATATACTCAACCTTTTGTTTTTCTTTACTTATCATATCATACCTTTTCATAATTATGGAGATAAAATAATAGATTCTTCAAATTTGCCTCATATGTAGTTGTACTTCAAGTTTTACTAGTTTTATAATAACGGCAGAACTGTGTCTTAACTTCTGTGCCAATTAATTAGACACACCATTCATGGTTTCTTAATTAAATCCAGTTATTGATGGGTAAGCCAACTCTTAAAATATTACTCTTTATGTTATAAAATAAATATTTTTATTTTTTTAGTATATTTTAATTTAATTTATATTTTATTTTAATAATATTCTTATATATTTAGTATCATATAATTAATATAAATTTGAAAAAATAAAAATTATTTATTATTTTTTTAAAAATAAGAAGATGATTGTACTTTCTCTATTTTTTTTATCTATAATTTTAAAAATTCATCCATTTTTATTTTTAATTGTTGTTTTAAATTTTTAAAATAATATTTATCAATTTTTTCTTATTTTATCAGTATAACATTTAATTAGAATATAATAACTTAATTTAAGATAAGTTAAGGATATAAGATAAAATAAATCATTTTGAATCTAATTAATAAGTGTCTTAATATGTATATAAAATTTTAAACGACAAATAAAAAAAAATAAAAAAAAATATTTAATTAGCAGAGAGACATTAAAATAATAAATGAAATGATAATACTTAATTATGATAGAGTAAATCTTTCATTTTTATGTTTTAAATTAAATAATACAATAAATAATCATATATATTATACTAAACTTACATTTTAAATTTATTGATAAATGATAGCAAATATTTTTAAAAAATAATTATTATTTCTTCAATATATTTAAAATTACTATAAAAAAAATTAAAATTAAAATTTTTTAATTTTATATTTTATGAGATAGATACTCCACTAGTCAATAGACTCAAAAACAAAAAAATAATGAGTACAAAGTGAATTTCATTATTTTTGCCAAGAAATGAAGCAACATATATATATATATATGAATGTGGAGCCCAAATTGAATTTCAATAAGTACAAGAGGGATGAGAGAGGATTTGTGAAAGGGAGGAACATTGAAAAAGTAAAATTGTCCTTGAATTTTCAAAATTTTATAAAGTCAATATAAACAAGCCAATTTCTTTTGTTAATGATGTTTGGACAATTATGAATGAAGTCAAAAAAATATTCTGAATGAGATGAAAATTAATTTTTTTTTTATATATAAATATAAAATAAATGAATTTTGGATAAATCAAAAAGAAAAAACAATCTGAACAGTATAAAAAATTATGCTGAAGCCCACTTTCTTTTTTCAGAAATAAAAAGAGGTGGTCCAGGTTTACCCCAGTACAAGCATCTCTTTGGGTGTTTGCCCCCACCAATTTCACATCAGAATTTTTAACATTTAGAATCATACTCAAGCCCTCAATCAGCCTGCATGCACTACTTTCAGTCAAATCCCTCCTTCAATTTTGCTATCAAGTGTAGTGTACTATACCAACTTCCCCTTTTCCAGAAATAAAAAAAAATTTAATTAGAATAAATATAAAATACTATCATTATCTCTTTTTTATAAATTACTTTTATTTATATTATAGTTCGAATTCGATATTTCTAATAAAAAATTTAAATATATATTATTAATCAAATATGTCATTTTAAAACATAAAAGATTTGAAATTTAAATTTTAGCGTATTCTCATTACTTGGACTGATAAATATTTTATGGAAATCAAAAGAAGGAAAAGAAATGGAAGGATATTTGATTATACGCGTGAACTGTGATGGGGGGTGAAGGAAGGGGACCAAGTGATGACCTTAAAAAGAAGGGCCAAGTGACCTACTCGTTCTTATTTGAAGGACATTCATTTGTACCATTATCCCTACAAGTTTTGGAAAACTAGTTTTGTAAGGTCATCAATTAATGTGTTGTCAGCCATTTATTCACAATTTACTGAAATTTTTTACAACTAACATTAGCTCATAAGTCACAATAACATTATACATTTATGCTACTAAATTAATAATTAATTAATGTGATGGATGTTTTTATTTCTTAAGTTGTTAAATGAGTTGAATAGTGCAATTTCGTGGACGTTTGTTCTGGTTGACCTAAATATATAATTAAGTTGGTTTAAATTTAATTAATATTAATGTACAGATCAATTTCCTTTAACATTTAATTATAATTGATGGTGAATAAATTATGAAATACCTGTAATAGGTGTATTGCTTCTATAAGCTTTGTACATGAGAGGGATGGTCTGAAATCAAAGAAGAATAGATCAGAGACTCTTAGGGATTATTCCGACAAAAACTTCGATATTTAAGTCAATAAATTTAAAGGAGAAAAAAATATAAAAATATAAAGACTTTTGAGAGAGAGTGAAAACTCAATTTTTTTTAATCTTTTATTTACATATTTATAAATAAAAATAAAAATTTTATATATATTATATTATCCGTGATTATTTTTATTCCTCCTTAATAATGATATGTAGGCTGATTAAACCTAAAATGTTAGGGTTAGGCATGTGGAGTTTTGTTTGATTAAGGTTTCGAAATGAATTCTTATATTAATTTATTTTTACGGTTGGCAAGTATAAGGCTGCCTTATTTATTTATTTTTGAAATGGAAAAATAAGGCTGTTATTAATAATTTTTTATAGTTTTCATGAATGTTTGCATGTATGGATTTTAGTGACAATTCAGCTTTTGTCGTCTTTAACAGCTTTAGTGGTAAAAGTGAAATGTTTACACATTTCAGTGTTAAAAGTTCAAATAAAGGGAAAGTTTTTTTTTATTTCACAAGCAAGTTGTTGGATAAAAAATATCACTTTTCATAAAAATTTTATACACTTTGATTTATTAAATCCTATTTTTTTTTTACTTTTATATTATTCTCATATTAACGAATACATATCATCAATAAAACTAATTTTTTTTTGAACAAAGAAAATAAATATTAAGAGAGATTTACTTTTTTTATAAATTATTTCAATTCGAATGTAAATTAATTAGACTTAATAAATTTAAATATTACGTGAACATATAAATTTAATAATTAATTTTTTATAATATATTATTAAATTAATAATTTTATAATTAAGTGTCTATCTTATAATATAAAAAATTAATGATTCGAACATGTTTATTTTCATCTATCTTTAAAGAATTTCTAATGTAATATAAATTCGAAAAGTAAAATATTTCACTCTTTTGTGTTTCTAATATGTCCTTTAAAAAAAAGAATTATTAAGATTTATTTTTTTTTTATTTTTCTATCCAAAAGTTAAATGCTGCAACACTAAAACCTAGTTTGGTACAGTTTATGAAAATAACTTTTCATATAGGAAAAAATTATTTTTCTAAAAATAATATTTTCAAAAGTAATTAACTGTATATTTGTATTTGGTAAAATACAATATAAAAACTGCTTATAAACTCATAAGGGTATTTTTATCTATAAATTTTTTAAAACTAGTTACGCGTTTAATCTAAAATTCAATTATTTTGAAAATTTTCAATTTATAACTTATTCAAATAATTGAATTTTAGTTATCCGGATAATTATTTTTATTAATTTTGATATTTACCAAACACTATAAATTGAGTCAAAATTAACTTCTTATCCAAAAAAGCTGCTTATTCCTTTTTATAAGTTGTGCCAAACGGGCACTAACTTAAGTTATTGGTCTAATAGGGGTTATTTCTTGGCTTGAGAAGGTTTCATCTTCTTAGGAAATGCAACATATGACAAATATTGGACAAATCTATGTTTGGCAAACATTAAAATAATTAAAGAAAATATCCCTCTTTTTTGGAGATTGAAAGCCAAATTCAAAAAGAAGCCAATAATTGCAAGATAAGAATCATATGATATCTCATAGAAAATCACTCTTTAAACTGTCATGCTGTTCATGCAATCACTAGTCTTCAAACAATCTCCACAGTCCACACAAGTTGGCTTTAGAAAAAGTATTTGGTAAGGCTGCTTTGAACCTCAAATTGTACAGAGTTCCTTCACTGCTTCCCTTTATCACGTTTTCACATTGTTCACATCAAATTGACAACACACCAGAAATTTTTATTTTTATTTTATTAGGGTTAACTGCAACTCTAAAGGGGTAAAAATTAAATAAACATTGTTATTTTTACATGAATGTAATTAAAAAATAATAATAATTTTAGTTAATTCAACTTTAATTCGAGCTAAAATTCATAATTTTACAGTTTTAAAAATAATTAAAATATTATTAAATAAAAATTGATTGATATACAGAGATAAATACAATTTTGTTGATTAAGAAACTTAATTTCCCTCACCAAGTATACTTTATCTTGAAATCAATTCAATTAATTATTGATTATTATGATTCATAACAAACTATGCTTTTTCTTACAACAGATATTTTCATGTTCGGACCCCAAATATACAAAAAAAAAAAAAAAAGAAGAAGAAGTAATTTGTCCACTTATAGTATGTTAATAATATATAATATGGAAAATTACACAAATATACATTTTTTTTTTAATTTTTTTTCACTTTTATTATTTTTTTTATATATTTTTAATATATATTTAGTATATTTTTGATATATGTCGTATTTTTATAACAATAAAAATAAAAAAATTCTTTTTTTTTTTTTTTAATTTTTATAAAAATCTCTATATAATAGCATCAACTTGTATGCCCTTTAAGCCCAATGAATAGGATAGGATATTATTTGTACATAAATAAATAGGCCATGGTGGCTAATTTTGAAAAAGAAAGCAACCTTTAAGTCCAAAACTCTAAAATCAATCAATTAAGATAAAACTAGAAATTTCGGTTAATTATATTCAAATTTATTAAGGTTTAGGTTAGAAAAGTCAAAGATAAGGAGCCTCTCATTTATTTTTAAATAACGAGTTTGTAGTTAAGTGATTTTTAAATAATGATTTTGATAAATTGTATTTTTTCTGTAAATTGTTTTATTGGTACCAAGAAATTAAAAAACTTTTGTTTTAAAAAAGAAGAAAAAACCTTTTCAACAAGTTGAAATAATTTTAACTAAACAAAATTAATTAAAAAGTGCGTTATTGTGTACTTTTGTTGGCAAATGGGTTGTAGAGAACAAAAAGAAAATATAGAATCTTAAATGCAAAGGTATACCATCTCAAAACCGACAATGTAGGTCAGAGAAATCCTGGCCCACTATATTAGAAATTACTATAATAACTTGCTTATAAGATGAGTAATAAGAGTGATATCCACACCATTTCAAGTTTTTTAATAAAATAAAATTAATTTTTTTAATTTAAAGAATTTTTTAATTAAATTAAATTAAATAATTAGTTTAGTATGATCTGATTCATTTTCATTATTTTTAATTTGTCAGTTTTAAATTAAAAATATTTTTTTTTATAAATTATTATTATTTTATTATAAATTTAAGAAAAAAAATACCGATAAAGTATATATAATAAAAAAAATTTTAAAAATAATTTAATATAATATAAAATTTATCTATTTCATTAATTAATATATTCATTTTTTTTTTTTTAAGAATTAGACTTTTTTTTTTATTTTTAATTATAATAAAAGTATATATATAATTTTGATTTGATTTGATTTGAAATTGAAAAAAAATATTTAAATTATAAATTAAAATTAATTTTTTGATTTATTTTATTTTTTAAATTAAAATTAAATTAAATAATTATAAAATTATTGATTTTAATTTAATTATTTAATTTGATTGGTTTGATTAATTTAATTTTCACCCATAATGAGCTATATGTCAATTTTGACTTTTCAAAGCTTGATATTTGTTTGGGAAAATTTGTGTGATACGCACACTTTCAAAACTTAATCATACCACCTATTCGCTTTGGCTGCAGTTACCAAACTTTGGTTTAAATACTAAAATTGCATGCGGTTTTGAGAAGTTACTTAAATTATTTTGCATATTTATATTGTTAGGTTCCGATAAATTCTGAAATAATTCAAGAATTTTTCAACGAAGTGTAATGAATTTCTTTTGTGTTGATTAAAGTTTGAAATCATTTTTTAGACATGTAAGATGAACAAACGATATTAAAATATTAAATTTAAATTTTATAAAATCTTTTTGATATCTAAGTTAATGGTTTGATCTCTTAATATTATGATCAATTTTAAAAGAAAATGATATCCTATTTGTGAATGAAAATTATTTACATGAGTTTATAATTTTTTATTTTTTATCTTGACTTAGCTAGGTCAATAAATAAATAAAAAAAAAAAGTAGACAGATGATCGTCTTTTAATGATGGAGATGAGAAGTGTTTGAATTGATTAAATAAGTCATCTCTCTTATGTCAGTCTTTTTGACATTATTTATATACCTGTTATGATGTTTCTGATATGTTATATCTACCGTCTTATTCTGATATGAATTATTTTTTTTTTAAATGAATGTCTCATTAAAATTCTTCGTTTGGAAAGATTCCATTGAGTTGGAGGATCTAATCTTCAATTTTTAGAAGATTTTGGTGAAGTTCGACCTCTAAAGGCTCGACTTCTGAAGATTATTTGTAGTTGAGCTGGAGTATTTTTATGAGGGATGTTATTTGATTTGCTGTTAAGGGTACAAACTGTTTTGTTATCGAGCCGTTTGTCTGAGCTTGTAAGTCATTTTATACCAAAATCAAGAACTTTGAGTGATCCATGAGCCTGAAGACTAAGTACATTTGACATGTGAATGAGATGTTTTTTACATGGGTTTTTTCTATTACAGCCCAATAAGAGTCAGTCATTTTTATTCCACATCAGATTTTAATTTAATTTTAAATTTAAAATTATAAAATAAATATCATATTAAATTTTAAATATTCAATAATTTTAATTAATTAAATTATTCAATTTTTAATTTTTTTTTTATTGATTCCTTATATAATTCAACTTAATTGAAAAAGGAATATATAGATAATGAATAAAATGGGCTGCAAAAGGGCTAGAGCCCATTTCATGGACTCAATAGTTGAACAAAATATATTACTTTTTTTATTGAATAAAATATAAGCTGAAAATAATTCTCCTTTCTGATACGAGTACTTCTTATCTATATAACTAGTTCTTACATTCGTATTTCGCATGATTTATCATTAAAATATATTTTTTTAATTTACTTTTTATATATTATATAAATATTATTTTTATATTACTATATTTTATATAAATATTAATAATAATTATAATATATTTATATTAATAATTTTTAATTTTATATAATAATATAAAAATTCAGATTATTAATCATAATATTTAATAAAAAAAAGAGAATTACAAAAAAATATAACAATGAATACAATTAAAATGTATTGAAAGTGTTGTTTTATCATATTTATTTATTTTTATAGTGTTATTTT
Source organism: Aleurites moluccanus (assembly GCA_948193065.1). NCBI lineage: Eukaryota > Viridiplantae > Streptophyta > Magnoliopsida > Malpighiales > Euphorbiaceae > Aleurites > Aleurites moluccanus. Next base: position 29,206 of record CANXYC010521381.1, on the reverse strand, counting down.
TATTTAATTTATTCAAATAAAATTATTATATAAAGAAATGAATATTTTTTTTTTAAAAATAAACTCTTAAATTTTCATATTTAATATTCTATTAATTATCTTATATTTTTTAATCATTTTATTAAATACTTAAATTTATAAATAACTATAATAATATGAGTATAGAGAGAGTTTCATGCTTCAATTTTATTAAATATACAATACAATAGATTTGATTATCTAATAATAATACCCTAAAAAATATGGATGAAAAATAATATTATTACAAAAAAAAATCAAAACCCACTATTTTTAGGGAGAAATTTTTTTTTAACATCTTATTTGATTAAATCATATACCCAAATATAAACCAAAAATTTTCACTCTCATAAAGAAATTTTAAATTTAACACACATATCCTAAAATAATTTTTCTTAAATAAACAGAATAAGTAGAGATTGAAAATATATTAATGTGAATTATTGAACTTACTACTATAAAAATAATAATTTAATGATCGAATATTTATTTTATAATAATAGAAAAAATAAAAATTCAAATCAGACATTCCTATTTTTTAAATAAATCTTCAATGGTTGAATTTTTCTTTGGACTAATTAGAATTTGCAATTAGAAAACAAAAATAATAGAATCCATTGCTAAAATTTCTAGGCTACAAAATACAAGATTCATAATTAAGAACTAATTATAGAAATTAATTAGGCAGTTGGATAGGATGATTCCATGGCAATGCCACAAAGCCCATGTTTAGCATCTATATCTCTAAGCATTCTTATATATCCTTTCTCACCCCAATCACTTCCCCAAGAATTTTTCACAATCCAATATTTAGTATCATTACTAGTTTGACCATACCCAATTACTGTGACACCATGGTCTATGTCATTTCCACATTCTCCTGTAAAAATCCCACTTGAATAAAATTGAAAGGCATACCCACTAGCATCAATGGAGACAGAAACTGGCTGATTTGCCACTGCCTTCATCAGCGCCTCCTCGCTGTTGGCCGGAACAACTTCATAGCCTGATATATTGGCAATGTGGGATTTTTCTTTTTTAGTGTTGCAACTTTCATCATCAGTCTCATTATATGGGTAATTAGATTCACTTGTTATTCCATTGTTGTTAATTATGTATTTAAATGCAGTTTCCATTAGACCACCTTCACAACCTTGATTATCATTTTCAGTGTCACAATCTATATGTTCTTGTTCTGATAGTGAGATCAATTTTCCTGTAGTTAGTTTGTTTATCCCTTCTGTAGTTGCCACTGCTGAGAAAGCCCAACAACTCCCTTTATATTTAGATACAAAATCAATCAAAATTCAAACTTCAGTTAAACCATCTAGGCCACCCTCTATTGACTTGAGAACATGTCTATTCATATACAATAATAGTAATAATTAATGTCAAGTTGGACCATGATACTTATCACAATCGCCTTGATCTTTGATAGGAGTAACAGCTCCTTTGTTTCTCCAGTCTATAGCAGAAGGCACAGCTATTAAATTTTTATACTTAAATGATGTTGTATTATTCATTGATCTTTCTAGCTGATGCTGAAACCTCCTGTATGAATTTCTTGAAGCTTTAAACTCTTCGTTGGTTAGATCTGCAAATTTGTTAATACTAAGCTTATAGGATTTGTCCCCAGCTGCATTAAATGACCAATAAACTAAACATTTTTCTTGATATTTGAAACCTTTCCTTTTTCTCTATTTCATCTTTATAATTCCTTCCATTTCTTGCCATCCACTGCTCATGTCTTTCAGACATTGTTGACAAGAGTTTTCGAGATTCAGCTGCTTTATTAGCAAATATGAAAAAAAGGGCAATGAAAAAACATTGTTTTTTCCAAAAAGGAGACATTATTTGGTAAAATTTTTGTTTTTTTTTCTAAGTGAAATTTTTTTTTATTAATTCTTTTTTTTTTTATTGTTTTTTGAGATAGAATATTTAAATTTTTTATTTTTAGAGAGTTTTTTGGAGCATCCGGCAAATCCGATGAGATTTTGGTCTTCCATTAAATTCCTTTTTATTTAATATAATTTATGGTAAAGTATTTTTGTAAATTAAAATGAATTTATAGAATTTTAGTCTATTTACTAAATAATAGGGTCCATTTGATCCTATTGTGTTGCTCATTCTTGGTTGGGATGCTTTAGCTTTGCATTGGCCTTTTCTTTTCTTTTTAATTTTTATTTTCAAGTATAGATAAAAACTAAAAATTAATTAATTGTTTTAAGTGAAATTTTAAATTAGTACATAGATAAGTATTATCAAACAATTTAAATTTAAAAATATTTATTTGGTGGAAAATTAATAAGAGGTTAAGCATATATCTAAATTACTTATATATTGACTAGTAGCTAGTGTAATAATTTCTTTTTCTTCTTTTTTTTTTGTCAATTTGGTTTCGATTGATATTTAAATTTTGAACCTTATAATCATTTTTAAATACGATATCCTTTTTATAAATTTCTAATAAAAAACAAATTATCGTATACTATGAAAAAAAATACACACACTATTTAGTTGTTTAATTCCATCCAAAAACATAGAAACTCAAATAATATTGTGAGTATTCAATTTGCAAGAGATAATTGATAAGTAATAGTTAGTTAATAACAAGCTAGCTAGCTAGTTATTAGATAAGGATTTAAGAGTTTTGAAATTGATGGTTAATTAGAGGTTACAAATATTATAAATTCATTTACCTAATAGATATCAAACACTTAATTACGAATTAGGCATATAATTAGACTTAGCACAAAACACAATCATACTCAAGTCATGGAAAAAACTAGTTCCACCATTAATAAAACTTGGAGTACTTGTACTATTGCAGGCTTCATAGCTTTCATTCTTCTCGTACCTAGTCTAAATCAAGGCCAAGGAAGTCTAAGTCTTTCAGCCCTCCAAAACTTGGCAAAATCAAAAAAATCATCAAATCCTACTTGCACCCAGGAGTTGTTAGGGCCTAAGAATTTCACTGAGAATAAAAATCCAGTAGATGGGGAAGAAAGAAAATGCAATATCTTTGATGGGAATTGGGTTTATGACCCTGAAAGAAGTCCTCTTCATACTAATTTACAGTGTCCATTTCTTAGTGGACAAGTAAGCTGCCAAAGAAATGGGAGACCAGATTCTGAATATGAAAAATGGAGATGGGAAGCTAAAGGGTGTAAAATTCCAAGGTAATTATATTTTTTATATATTACTTATGTGAGGATTTTTATTTTCTTGGCAAAGGGGTTTTGGTATTAAATTGTTAATTTCTAAGTAGAAGGTTGGGACAGGTGTAGGTATCTACATTTTATTTTCTTTTTTCAATTTTATATGTTAATTTTTGAGAAAATTATTAAAAATGGTATATATCTAAGATCGAAGGTTAATCTGATTGATGAAAGAGTTTTGGAACCATCTCTGTTTAAGCCGATTTGTGCTTTTTATATGTTTATGTTCAGCATGTTCTAATGAAGGTTAGTTTCCAAGGTTTAATGGCACAGACATGCTGGAGAGACTTAGAGGGAAGAGGCTGATAATAGCTGGAGATTCTCTTAACAGAAACCAATGGGAATCACTTGCTTGTCTTCTTTATTCTGCTATTCCTAATTCCTCTCAAGCTCATGTTGATGTTAAGAGTGCTCTTTATAAAGTCTTCAAGGCAAAGGTAAGAGTTTAGTTGTGAATTTACAAGTCTTTATAACTGCTGAAAGAAATTTGAGATAAGAATTTGGTGCTCACAGAACTATAATTGCTCTGTTGAGTTCTACTGGAGCCCATTTTTAGTAGAACACAAACAGAAGTATGCAAATGAAACAAGTATTCTAAGGCTTGACAAGCTCTCATCAGCAGCTCAGGAGTGGCAAGGAGCTGATGTTATGGTATTCAACACAGGCCACTGGTGGAGACATCGTGGGAAGTATAAAGCCTGCGCCTGGTGAAAGTAATTTGAATCATACTAAGATCATAATTTGGAACAAGCAATGATGTCTAGTTACCTATTTTGCAGGTGGGATTTGTTTCAATATGATGGGAAATTGGTGAGGGAAATGGAGATTAGGTCTGCATTTGAAATGGCATTGGGAACATGGGCGAATTGGCTTGATAGCAATGTTGACTCGACGAAAACAAGAGTCTTCTTCCGGAGCATATCGCCAGAACACAAAGGGGAGGCGTCGTGTGACAACAGCACACAATTCGTGGATGAATCCTATGTGTATGCATTTCCCAAGTCATTAAAAGATATTGTAGAAAGAACAATTGAAGGGATGAAGACACCAGTGAGATACCTGAACATCACAAAACTATCAGAGTATCGAAGAGATGCGCATCCAGCTATGTATGCCTTGACAGTTGAACAACGGCAAAAAATAGGGTCTCATCCTGACTGCAGCCACTGGTGTGTGCCAGGATTGCCTGATACATGGAACAAGCTCTTGTATGCAGCCATAGTATTAGACAGTTAAAAAGACATTACTACTTCCTTAAAGGTCGTTTGAATCTTAGTCAAGAAGAGTCTTAAGAACCCTAATGATTCAACTGCTTATAACCCAGATTTTACTGGTAACTAAGGAGGTAAAAGGAATTGATCCTTGAGACATGCAACACACAACAGAGAACGTAAGAAAGCTGCATCAAATTTTTCTTAAGAGTGAATAAAATTTATAATTCCATATATATAGGGAAATAAGATAAAAGTAAATTAATGATTCATAATTTTCACCACTGCAGATGATTATATGTCCTTTTTTTCCCCTTTGCCATTTTTCCAACTTCCTAGCTTCCATTATTAACATCAGATACAGCATTTTAATCACCCTCATCTGCAAGGGTAGGCTGCAATAGCAGTTGAAAGGTCATCTATGTACAAATTTGTTTTAACAGTATCTAAAGAAGCTCCCACTCAGATTCTGGAGTTGGGAATCTCTTGGCATCCTTTATGGTAAGATTCCGCATAGAGTTCTTGGCAGAGTCTTCTTGATTGGGATTTGAATCACTGCCAGGCCATATTGATAACTGCTCATACTCATGCTTCCTTGTAAACCTCTTTCTTGGGGAGAAAACATCCTGAATCTTCTTCTAAAAAAGAATGCCCAAAAAGTCAATTATTATGTTTGATGATTAAACAAGTAAATGAAGCGAGAGAAAGTACCTTGTATGACTTGCTTTTTCCTTCACTGTGAGGAACAAAATGAAATTCATCTCCATTCACCATGATACAGGATTCCTCAAACTTTGCATTGTCATCTTGTTGAATGATTTCCAACTGATGTTCAAAAGAAGTATCAACCTCGTTCACATCTGTACTCCAGTCATCTGACCTTCCTGAAAATTTAGGCTAACATCAAGAGTTACATAGAAGTGAATAACAGCATAATATAAATCAGTACAAGCCATCAATTATGAGAACTTCCGAAGCTATCAAGTGCAAACCCAAGAAATGTGTTCATAATACTTGACATCTTAGAATTACGAGTTCCATTTGCATTGTTTATAATATCAAGCTTTAAAGAATGCCGTAATGAATGATAGTAACAACTTCGTTTAATCCTTTTTTCAGCTTCTTTCCAGAGGTGGTATTTAATATGATGAAGAAAGAAATGTTGAGAAAATCATTGTACTACTAACTACTACTAAATATTGAACAGAAATTTGTATCTTAACTAGGACATCTAAATGGAAGTACCATCTTCAGAGAGAAATAAACATAAAACAGCCAAAAAGAATAGAAGTGTGTTTCCAGCCATTAGCCAAAAGTAGGAGCAGCAATTGCTTGGATCAAATAAGACCACATTGGTTTAGATTGAATCAAGCACTCGTTAGTGTGTGTGCCAAACGCTTCAATATGACGCCTAAAGGAAAGTTTTGAGTTAGACGCCTAAAGGAAAGTTTTGAGTTACCCACTTAAATGAGATACATGCCACAAGTTTTGAGTTAATCTGAACCATTTGCATAGCAAACACAATCCAGAAGGTTAGCTTCTTGATTATCATTGATGTTTGACGTTCCCAGCAGCCTGCTTTCAAGGTTTCATCCAGAAAATTCAAGTTTAGCATAAAAGAACGCTTTAGAACAGCTAGAAGCTAAATATTGTATGCTTTCACTAAAGATTTCCTAAGTTTGAATCTAATTAGAGAAAAGTTCCTCACGAGGAAGTAACTTCACTGCAAAGGAAGCCAGTTACATACCAACTGACAGCTGCTACTCTCAACAACTTACAAGTAGCTCACAGCATTTTGCTTACAGGTAGTTTATGAACCGTTATAACAGGTAGGTTAGTTGAATTCATATCCTATAAGGTAAGTTGGCTGCACAAACACAAGTCAAGCAATAATTTCAGCACTAATTTTTTTTTTCCATGAATTGGGAATTCGATGGGGGTAAAATGCCAGTGTTCTCCTTCCCAAATTTCTATCAGTAGATTCTCTTTTCTTTTGTCTTTATACTCTCTTGCTCTTAGAGCTTCCTCTCTCCAAAGAATTTGCTGAATTTATAAGAACTTGAGCAATTTAAATAAAATTTGTTTCCTAAACAAATCTCGAACAAAATTCGCCATCTTTGACACTCACCATCCTAAGCTGAAACACTCATACTAATCCTTCAGCACTAGATTCCCCTACTTCCTAGCCAGATTGCCCATCCACAAATTTATAAGAAGTTCAGCACCAACAGTCAAATTAGCAACTGCATGTAAATAAAGTAGCACAGTTCAACCGGTGAGAATCCTACCCAAAATGTGAAAGTGGGAAAACATGCAAAATTGGCTATCATTGACAATATATATATATGAATACATTTCTTTTCCTAATATCATTGACAATAAAGTTGGCTCTAAGATGCACCTGAGCAAGAATACAGATACCTGAATCAGACACAAAATCCTCCTCACAAGAAATTTTGCTTCTATGTACTTCCCCATTTTCACAAGATTCCACCAGAGAAACCACAACATCATCAGTGCAAACATCTGTAGTGCCAAATCAGAAGTTACCTTAGAGCATCCAACACGTGATGGAAATCAATAGATAAAAACAATAGAAACCAGGAAATAGTCACCATTTTCTTCTGCTAATGAGCTGCAGCAGAAGGAAGGTCTCAAATCCATTTCTTTGTTCATGCCAGATTCAGTTAACTTCACTATATCAGACGATGAGCCACCTGCTGGAATATCAGGCATTTGTTCAGTTGCATTTTCAATTGCATTTTTACTTTCTTCTATGATGTAATGCCCTGTCACTTCAACAGACCCTGGAGCAGTAATTATAGCTCTCTGATCCAATGATGCCTTGTCATTTTCATTTGAAGGTTCATAGAATGAAGATGCTCTGGGCAATTCTTTTTCCAAAGGAGTGATGATTCCTGATTTCTCATTTGGGGACATATTCTCCCTTTCTGAGTTTTTATTGGCACCCAGATTTGATTTTTTAGACAGACATCGTTCACCATATTGTTTTGAGGCTCCTCCAGCAGAATCCCCTATCTCCCTTTCAGAGATTTTTCTGGTGCCCAGGTCTGATTTACTAGACAGAAATAGTTTCCCATATCCTCTTGAGGCACCTCCAGCAGAATCCTCTTGAGATAGTGGGAACAGATTATCTACATGACTAAATGCCTGGAAAGAAGGCAGATGGTCTGCATTGGCACCAAAAGTCATTTTTGGATCCTCAGTCAACTTCTCTATATCATCAACCTTTACATGCTCTCCCTCTATACTTGCTTTTGGTTTCATATAGAACCCAAGATCAGCATAAAGCTGCGAAGGCAAGTCAGAGTCTGCACCTTTAGCAGTATCCAGTGAAGATGGAGGGAGCAAATCTTGCACGACATCTGAATAGAACTTTTTCACACTGGACCCAACTGTCTGCACCTGATTTTCAACATATTTAACTGCGTCCTGTCCCCAAAAAAAAAAAATATATATATATATATATATATATATATGGAAGTTAACAAATGAAACTACAGCTTCAAGGAATCAACTCCTAGTTATAGAACCAGTCAACCAAACCCATTCAATTGGATGGCAACATGGCCAAAGTGATTTGCACGAGGAACAGATTCATGTGAATAAAGAGAAGGGTTCAGAAGCAGATGATCATTCCATAGAAAGAGCAGCAAAATGATTACTAAATTACAATAGACAACCTCGCAAGGAGAGCAAAACATTTACAGAAGTAACTGCAGTAGTTTTAGAAGGAAATGACACTGATATTTCAGGCCATAGTATCTAGTTTCCAACAGGGGATTTTAAAGTGTAGAGCCTGTAGAATCCCATTCAGAGATTTACAAGTTTTGGAACAGCTCAAGGTCATATTACCTAAAAGAACATACCTGGTACATAATTTCTTGAACCTCCAAACACATAGCTTCAAACTTCTGATAAATGTTACCAACCCATGGTATACCCTTCAGATCCATAGCGTCCATAAGTCAGCCTCAAACAAACAGATGTTATACTCCTTCACTTTGTGTTTCAATAATAGGGTCTGCAGAAATTCAATCAGAATTCAGCAAAAGGAGAAAATAACTACATCTAGAAAGCCCTTCATTAGACCATATTTCCAGATTTCTTTCAACAATACCGCAGAAAACTTTTCAGGATGAATAAATTAGAAGAAAAAAAAAATTAGTCCGAGCATCAATGTGTCATACTTGCAATATTTTTCTAAAGATTGCTAATGTACATGCCTTTAACATCTTGTACAAAAATCCATGGGAAAAAAACGTGGCTATTCTCGCTCATAAAAGAAATTATAATAATAACAATTTGCTACAATTGCTCAAACAGAGAAAATTATGTGGAAATACTCTTAGCAGACCAAAGGGCTCCTGGATGCCAAGAAGAACCAGAAATCTGGGTTTGAAGAACAAAACAACATGAGCAGGGCATTCTACAAAAGACGAAAGAAAATTTTCAGGGGTTTCCCATTCTGGCAGAGAATTCCATTGTAATGGTAAAAAGACATTTTTCACCTCTGATCAAATGGTACCATTTCTAAACACATGAGATAGCATCATTCTAATTTTCAGCACGCTAAACTGTATAAATTGTTATCAAAAGAGAAAAATGAACTACAGAAATATAAAATCAGCAACAAACTTGGACTATTTTTTATCAGCTCAGAATCAAAAGTTAAATCTTTAATCAATTAGACCAACACAAAAGTCCATACAACAAATTGTATCAAGTCATTTCAGTCAATTAACTAAACAAGCATAATCCTTAAAGCTATACAACTACAACAAATACTCTAAAAATCTGGGAACCAATTCAAAGCAAATCATTAGAACATTTAAAATAACATATTGTTTTACTCTCAATTCTAGAATTTCACCCCCTTCCCCAAAAAGAAAAAGGCATCTCAAAACATATAAATTTAGAAACTTTTTTAGTTCTTGGATCAAAATCTCACAACCCATAAAAAAAAAGGATAAAATCATGCCAATCCAAATTTCTTTTTGGGTATGATCATCAAAATAAGAACTGTAATACCCAAAAAGCAACCTCAAACATCCTAGCAGAACTTGATCAAAGAGAAAGCTAACAAACACAGTATGCTGATTTAAAACTACATATATATACATATTATAACAAGTAAAAGGGCACATGATCAAAGAAAAAAAAAAGGAGAAAAAGAGATATTATTTTAGAAAATTGAAGCTAAAGAACATACGTACAGTGGCAGCCGCGGACAACCCAAAAGCCCAAAGCCATTTGATGACTCAGATTATCAAATATATTATCTTTAAATAAATCTCCCAACGCAATTCAGGTTTTTTTTTTTTAAGAGGACCCACAAATTCCAGGTTATTTATTTATTTATTTACACATTGAAAAAAAAAAACAGAGAGACGTGAAGCGGCATTCTGTTTGACACGTACGAGAAAAGAAAAATTATTAAAAAAATAAAAAACAGTGGGTCCCGCATACGTTTATAACATCCTTATAATACATTTTAAGGATGTCATTATATCATTATATACATCAAACCCTTCACAATAAAAAAAATAAAAATTTAGCGAATTTTTTAATATTTAAATTTAAAATACAAAGTGATTTTAATTTTTCATAATTTAAAGTGATAATTTAACTTTTTATTTTAAATTTAATTAATAATTTTTATTATTTTTTATATGTATTATTTATTAATTCTCTCATTTATAATTATTTATATATTTTTTATTTATTAAATTAAAAAAATTATTAAACTTAAAATAAATTTATATTCTTCGTATTTAAAAATTAATTAAAATATTTTTTATTTATATAAAATACTCTTCAGGATGGATGGATTCCATTAGCTCAATAGCTTAAGTGGTGTGTACTATGATATGATGTATATACATAAGCAAGGAGTAAGTTGGTAGTTGGGTCTAGTTTTTGGCCTTTATAATCGGGGTTGAGGGGGATATTATGTCAAAATTATTAATTTTGATTGTGTTGACTTTTTAAAAAATAAAATATTTTTGTAAAATTTTTTTAAAATTATAATATTATAGTATTTATTATAACGAATTTTTTTTTTTTATAAAATAAAAATCAAATGGATCTAATAATGAATCCATTTGATTTTTATTTCACATAAAAAATATGTTATTGAATTTGTTACAATAAATACTATAATATTATGATTTTTATAAAATTTTTTTAGACTCTAAAAAATCAATATAACAAGAACTATTGTATTTTAAGTACAATAACTCCCTCAATCCTTTAGAATCTCACATCCAACCCAATCAAAAAATTGGTTGACAAATCTAAAAATAAAAATTTAATATTTTTTTTTCTCAAGGGAAAATATAAAAGTACTTATAATAATAATATAAGCATCAAATGCATGGTTTGAAAAACATTATTATGTAAGTTAGTAAGAGAAGAATATTAGAAATCTTGAAGTAAGCATCAAAGTAAAAGCTTTTGCTAGTTTTGCTTGTAAGAAAGAAAGAAAATTTTAAAAATTTTCCATCTTCAATTTATGTGATGACTTTTTCTCCAACAAGCATTCTTTTTATGATTAGGTATAACAATAATAATTAGTTCATAGACTTGAACAGAACAATTTGCTTTCAATGATCCCATAGAAGAAAAGGATAAATCGTGATATGGTTTCTTACATGTGTCCTAAATTATGTGTTTTTTTTTTCTTTTACTATTAGATAAACTATTTAATTAAGCGTTATTCGTAATAAATTTATGTGAAAGGTATATTTATAGATTAAATATCAGATTTTAATTCAAGACAATAAATTTATGAGTCAGTCTCATTTATATATTTTTCCTTAATAGTATATATTTTAAATATTAGATTCCATATTTTTAAAATCTTAATAATCTCCCTTATTAAGTATGAACTTTTATATTGATTCCCTTAAATGAAATTCTCAAATATTTACAATAAAAAATCTTAATACTCTATTGGTTAGCGTGCATAAGGAGTTATTTCAAATTTCTTGATTTCATCCAGGTCCAATTTTAAATTCTTATTCTAAATGAACAGGTGATTTTAAAATTTATAAAATTTGTCAAAAATCAAAAAATTAAAAATATAATTTTTTAATTGCATGAAATTTGTCAAAATCCATAAAATTAAAATTTTAATTTTTTTTATTATATAATTTCACTTGTTTGAGATAAAAATAAAATTCATAAATTTTAAAGGCATTTTTTAATAATAAGATAATCTAAAAAAAAATTATTCATTAAAATAAGAGATTTTTTAAAATCTCACATTCTGCATAAATTTTTAAAAACCCACAAAATTAGAGACTGTGATGAATTGCAAATTTTAAATAATTCATGGATTTTGACCATTTTTTTATTAACCAAAATGAATTTTGATAAAATTTATAAATTTTTTAAAATTTCTCATCCAAATTTGATTGATCTAAACATGGTCTAGTTGTATTTACAGTTGAAACTCGGTACCAAAAAATTAGAATACAAAAAATAAGTGGGTATTTGGCAAAAAATTTTAATTCAGCTATTAACTTTTCGATTCCTAACAACTGTATTATACTTATTTGATTATTGATAATTGTTAATTGTAAATTAGCCGTTAGTTAATTGTTAAGTAATCAAATAACTACTATTTATAAATGTTTTATAAATGCTTCAATTTGAAGTTTTATTGAAAATATTTATACTTATTTATATAAAAAGACTAAATTATTATTTAAAAATAATATTTAAATAAAAAGATAAATATTAATATTTATTTTTAATGGTTATTAATCATATTAACAACTAACAACTAATAATAATTTTATCAAACACCTACAACAATCAACTATTAAATAACATGCACCAATTATTAGTTATTAGTCACTGGCTTCCAGCTACTAAACCAAACAACAACTAAATATATTTAGAAATTTATGTGACCAAAGTGCTTTTGCCTTTGGCAATAATAGTGCAGACTGGACACTCAGGAAATTCCCAAATGTATAGATTTTGCCTGGTCCATATGTTACGATAGTATAGATTTTGCCTGGTCTATATGTAACGATCTTAGATTTGTCATTAAATGTAATTTAATTTTGGTTAAAATATAAATTGAATCGAAAATATTTTGATGGATTGAAAAATAATTATTATTATATTGCATATTTAATTTACAAAAGTTTAATCGAATTGCATTGAAATATTTGAGTAACAAAGAGTGAGTCAAATTCATACTCAATTTATAAAATTCGAATCAAATTGAATTGGAGTAATTTAAGTAACAACTTGAGCCGAATTCAACATTATGTTTAATTGAGTATCCTTTTGAATTGAATATAAAATCCAAATGAAAAGTCCGATCGGGTTTGAATTATGCCTTGTTTCAACTTGACACCAATTGACTACACCCCTAATAGTGTTTCTAATTTTATTTATAAATAATTAAGTTTTTTTTTTTAAATGTTTGACAGATATTATAAATTAATATAGATCTGAACGTGCTTGTAAAATTGTAGAGATGGAAGAATTTTATAATTAAGGTACAAAAGACTACCTTCATTGACGCATTCTTTAAACAATCCATCATGATTTGGTATAGTAGAAGACAGGAATCGACTGTCACAAGTAGACGAATATTTCTTGAAGTAGGCATCAGCTTCTACATTCAATTTTCGTTGTGCAAAGTAATTGGTGAGGAGAAGCATACGACTAAATGCTATTAATTTATGAACATATTTTGTGACAAATAGCTTTGGTACAACCTACAAAGTGCATACAAATATTGAAAAGGTAAAATTTGGAATACTCTCATGGCCGGAGAAATTCACTTCATTCAAGGAGAAAGGTCAAGGTTGAATCTGTAAACAGATGATGATGCATAAATTTCACGTGAGCCATTTGACTAAAAGCCTAATGGTCAAGTATCTGTTTTGTAATATATACAATTCAATAGATCAGAACTTTAATCTCATAATTTCTTATACTTTATAATGTATAAAGAAAACAAAAAACAAAACTGCAGCTCTAACACTGTCATGGTGAATCAAAATTAGCAAAGGCTTTCGATGAAATCAGGAATAATTTCTATTATCACAGCAGACAGACCAGAAACAACCTTTCATTGGTCTGAAACTCTCGTTTGATCTTCAGGTGCTTGTGCAGTATTCTTTACTTGTTATTAATGCTTTAGTGTCATTACTTATATACCTCCCAAAGCACGACAAGAAAAGCACCTTCGTACACACTGCAAAAAGATATGACCTGCGCAATACTGCATAAGGTTATTAATATATTATCTTGAACAAAGCCATATATAACACGAGGTATTTGTTCATTCCCTAGTATTCCCAATATTTCTTTCAATTATCTTTTTTCTCCTAATTCTTGAAAACCAAAAGGAATATCGTTGTGCAAAAATATGAATTCAAATCAGATCATGGAAATAAGATCCTCACATGCTATAAATCTAAATTTCAACATCACCAAGTGATTGGCCTTTTCATCTGTACCTTCCAACTAATTTTCTTCATCCTTCCAACGAACAATATAAAACAAAATCATGAGGGCTTTCCATCACCACTCTTCAAGACCCATATGGAACCTTTGGATTCACAAAATTCAGTCATGACCTGAAAAATAACAATAAAAAATTTCAGCAAAGTATTCAAGTCTCACTAGAAATGATGAAATGAACTATATTATGAGATGGTTTCAACAAGTTATCATCCAATGGTTTCAACAAGTTATCACCCAATTCGTCCAGCATTGAAATCTTTAGTGTTACAAATTTATGCCAACTGTATGCATTACTTCAAGATGATTCCATTCATTCGTGATTTCCAAAAAAATGGTCCATGGAATGATTGCAAGACAATTCAACTAAAGCCCCCCATACCCCAACCAGGACAAAAAAAAAAATATCAAAGGAGGAAAATCAACAATATGAGAATTTATAGTTCCTGGATAAGATAACTATACTGTTACGTATTTATGTTGAAAGCATTAAATATTTAAACAAATTCCAATATAGCGGATAATTTCTAACCAATACCTATCAACTATCTTTGTGGATGCTCAAGTGACAAGCAGCCAGCTGACAAAACCATAAAATCACATTTTAACCCTTAAGACCAGGATGGGAAATATTAAGAAACCTGCTCCATTATGGACCAGAGGTGATTCTTCTTGTGGTAGTCAAATAGAATGATTAGATAAAATCCCATCACACTACATTGGAGTTATAAGATTCTTTGACTGCATATAGTAGCATAACTGACATCTTGACAAAATATGATTCAATTCATCTACACAGCAACATCTGCTTCATCAACAGCACCTGATTTAGGTGCAGATAATGACATTTTTCTCAAGTTCCATCAATTATCACCAAAATTAAGCCCTTTTTCCGCCCTATCCGAAATTAAAATAATTTTTTTCTCCTTAACCTAGGGGCTGAGCATTATTTAATAACACTTACAAGCATGCTTTCCAAAATCACAAGGTTTGAAGGATTAAAAGCTCAAATGCCAAGCAAGAAAATAAAGTAAATCATCGACCACAGCCAACAAAGTCAAAGAATAAAAGAAATAGGCAGCACTATCAAATTTGCTAAGGCTGCCCTGCATCACTGACCTTGTTATATTCAATGTTGGTAACATCCCTCTTAAGAGCAAGCCTGGCAGCTTCAAGAACTTCAGCTTTCTTAAGCTTTGCAGTGGGGCCCCTTGCCAATAGGAGATCAATTACAATTTTCCTGCAATGTGGGACACCAACAAAAGAAGGAAAGGAAAATTGAGCTTAACATTGTTAATGTATCTTATTTACTCAAGCTCCTTAAACATTTTGAAATTCACTAGAAAATTAAAACCTCAATGGGTCATATTGCGGGTGGTCTGGGGATGACTTCAAAACATAAGAACCATGAATATTTGTTGCAACTTGGCTTATGATTTCTTGAAGCTCTTCCGGAGGAGCTTCAGCACCAGATGCTGCAAGTTTTACAATTCTAGGATCTGCCTTCGGAAGAGTCGACTGAGAAACAGCCAATGCCCGCAAACCTTGGCAAATAAATTCAAAGCTGCAAAGAAATCGTCATGTCATTTCAAGCAACTAGTCCAAAGAAAATTGGAAGAAAAACTTCCACCAATTTGTGACAAACAAGAAGCTCAAATTAACTTTGTTTTGAAAGATGCAGTGCTTCTGACAACCAATATAATAAGACCAAGAAGGGGACTTTTGACACCATGGCTGGCAACCCTGGACAGATAGGGTAAAAAAATATATATTCATCAATCTCTCTTTTATGATGACAACACGTGGAGCATGTTTATTACACACCCTTTGGTTCAACTTTTAGTTTATTTAAAAAATAATTTCTGTAATTCTAATTTTGTTATAAAGGAAATGTCATGACTGGTATCTAACCCAAAGTTGCCTTTTAATTTCAAAATAACAAAAGGCAAAAAAATAAAGCTAAGCAAATGGAGATACCCTAAAACAATGCACATATTCCGGTGATACTACAATTAAGACATTACTGTTCCTTATTAGGTCAAAAACTATTTTGATTTGAATGTACAAATTAGTTAACCACAAGACTTCGGTCCTGCAACTACTAGGTCCACTATACAGCAGCACAGGGCCAACACAGTCATGTTCACTCCTCCTACCTGCTCCCACTGCCATGTATAATAAGGGAATAACTAGAAAAGAGTAATGATAAATTTGAAAATTAACTAAATATCAAAGCAAACTCCATTACAGTCCATGATACACTTCAAGAACTGCTTGATAATTAGAACTCCAGTTGTATAAACAGATTGAATGGAAAATAATGATGATATGTATGTGCATGTGTTCATCCATGCATAACTGCATATACATATGGCCAAATATGGCAATGGATTTAACTGGTTACAGAATGAAACGCATACCTGCAAACCTTGTGGTTTTGAAGAACTTTTGGCACTGCTTTAAGTAAAGCTTCTCGAGTTTCAACTGTTATAGTCATTTTGGCCAGCACTCTATTTCCACTAGCACTTTTGGGTGTGCTTTTGTCAGAATTCAATTGTTTTACAGGATCATTAGCCATGCTCGGCTTTGGCATAACATTCTTCATACTAGATTTTCCAGCTCGATTTAGGAATTCAGTCAACCTTTTCTCTATGCCTTCCCAAACTTCTTCTTGTTTTTTAACAATTTCTGGGTAGAGTTTTATAAATGCCACATCTGCTTGCTCTTTAAACTTCCAATCCTTAAAGGAAGGTCTTTCAACAGCAAATAAACTGAGGAAGCTCCTAAGATGTTCTTTAAGCTTGACAGGCAATTTAATTTCTGAAGAGCTGATCACCAAACTCTTGCTAAATAAAAGAAGAATATAATCTCTAACAGGAAGTTTAGCATCCTTTTGATCTGGAAACAGCAAAGTTGTCTTTGGAACCCAAAGTCCTTGTACTAATTGTCCATGCTTCTGAAGAAATGTTAAGACATCTTCAACAGTGTCATCAGGAGCAAAGTGCTTAAGAACACTAAACCTTTGAACTGGAGGTCCCTAATAAAAACAAACTCTGGAGTTAAAAATGGAACAGATAGCTGCTTTCAAAGATGACTAAAAGTGCACCTCAAGAAAACAAGAGTTTCCTATCACAACTTTAAATCCTTCCTTCAAAGTACTTAAAAAAAAATGGTAGAGGAGGAGGCAAACTCGAACATTAATGTGAATTTTAAAGGAATGCCACAGTAATAGAGAAACAACCCTGGTCAGGGCCCTTAGATAAAATTTTCTAGGTCTAGGCTTAGAGTGGAACCTTTAGGATGAATCAGCAGAAACATACATCATACAACCTCTTTGAAAGACAAACAAATTAATACCTTACAAGATGCCAACATGTCCAACAAGTCATGGACAAACCTTTTATGGTACAAGGACAGATGCACACAAGCACAGACCATAAAAATCGTGCTACTCCACAAACACAATTACATAATCCACCGAAGATACATATTTATTGTCTAGAATCAGATCAAACCTCTAAAAGCAATTTCTTAATTCGTTCTTCCAGTGGCAGTGAAAGCAAAAACCTGAAACAACATCAAATGACATCTTTAAAATCCAATATCAAAAAAATAAATAAATAAATAACATATGTATTCCCTAAAACAGGGAAATATAATCTCCTATTATCATTAATCATGCCACTCAGCTGACAATTTTATACCAATCCTATAGAAAATAAAATTCATAAATGGTATTGAACAACAAAAGGTGGTCTCCACAAGCAGAATAAAAGATTGAGTAGCAGGCCTCAGTATCTTAGTCTTCTAAATATAAGCTGATAGAAATAACCAAATTGTGCAATGAGTACTTATCATCTTGAACGCTTAATCATTTTATTACATCAAGATTTTTGATAATACATTTTCAAGCAATTGCTGTTTTTTTCTTGTTCAATTTTCTAAGCGTAATGTAGTCCAAAATAATGTTCAGTTGGTTATATTTTCGAATAGGTGCATTCAAAGTTTCATAGAAAAAGAAACATCAGTAACTTTAAAATGTCAAATAACTTTCAACAGTTATATTACAAGTGCTTCTCATATTATTATTAACCCAAAAAGAAAAATAAAACGTTACTAGACATAATCATTCTAACAAAACATCATTCCAAGGAAGTATTATGTGCCTGGTCAGCAAAGGTTGATCGAGAAGACTTTCAAGATGCACATTCACGCATCTTAATGAACACATGTTGCATCTGTGATTTTTGAAGTATGAACAAAAGATGCAAAAACATACTGTAATTCAGAAACACCCATAAAATTAATTAAGAAAGATACTAGGAATTGAAAAGGGTGACAAGCGACATCACCTTCTTGAATGGCCTTTAGATCTAGCACTGTTGTCGGATGGTACAGGACACAATGAACTCATATAATCATACCTTCAAGTAACATAACATCAAACCAGCATAGTCAATGCTTTAACAAGAATGAACTTCAGCTTCTTGAAAAAGGTTTTGCTGAATTACATAGAACTCAAATAAAATAGTGATAAGTAAATCATACGGGCTCATTGTGAACTCCATGGGAGAACCTTCTTGTGCCATCATTTTCTGTAGATAGCTAGAAGAAAAATCACTTTTGGAGCCATGGTACTTTAGTGAAATCCAACCCTGGAATGAAAAAGAAAAGGGAAATACAAAGTAGGGTACAATTAATTTACTGTTTTCAGAAGATTTGGTGGAAAATATAACACAAATCAATAAACCATAAAATTTGCTAAAGTGGTAATAATATCCCATGATAAAGCAAGCACTTCTGGCTCCAACATCTACTCCACTTTAGCCAACTTCTGGAAATCTCTCCAACACTATTCTCATTAATTAAACTTCACAAACTCTTATTCAATTTACTGGCCAACTTCAGCATTACATTCTGCATTCTCACTCAGAAGACTTATTCCAATTTTCATAATGAATGGTGACAGAACAAAAGGCAGATGAAAAGTAAAAAAGAATACATTTCTCAACCAGGAATAAAAATTTGCCAAAGAACTGTGGAACAATGGAAACAATGCAGGCTGTAATTACTTAAAGGAAAGCCAAAGTATTATAACCTTTTATTGAGTTAAAACAATTGTCCAATCAAATAGGCCAAGTTATCTAAAAATTCATAACTTTGAATTATTTTTCACTTTTGCAAGCCATGACCAATTTTAAGTAGTATAACTGTACCATAACCACTTCTAAGATTCTGACAATAATAACAGTTAAGTTTTTGGAGGTAAAATGAATATAGAAAGAATTCATTATTTCAGCAACAAATATTAAAATGTAGAAAAAATTCATTATTTCAATATAGAAAGAATTCATTATTTCAGCAACTAATATTACCAGAAATGCAAAGATAGATACAATCATATTACACACAATTAATCATGATATTTTCCAATTAAATTTTGAAGATTCAATTACAAGTGAAAAAAGCACATAGAAATCAAGGATTCTCAAATAGTTGTATTCATCCAACATCACATAGAGAATAATACTGGAAAAAAAAAAAAAGAAGATACAACAATTAATGATAAAAAAAATCCTACTACTAATGAAAATTAATTTACTACATATGCATTAAGAAATTAGATGGGAAATTTTTTACCTCCTGAGCATCTGAAATTTGATCATTTGCCAGCTCTGTCCGCTTGATCTGCAATGTATAAAATAAATAAAACTCGGTATTCAGGGACTATTAAGTACTAGACTCAACTAAACCTTAAACTTGATCTAGATGTTCGGCTATATGGTTCCTTTTCCTCCATTCTACCCAGACTATGGCTACCTTGTAGTAAAGTCTAAAGCTACTAACCCCTTCTTCACTTTCACTCTAAATCGTCCCAAGTCATGCGTCATTAAGTGCAATAGTGTAGCATAGCAGGGAACCAGCTCTCCATAACTTTAGTAAAATCACTGTTGTCTATAACATTATAAAGCCATAGACACATATATGAATTCATTTGTCCAATATATTTAAATATGTTGAAAATGTGGCTAAGTAGCGTGAGATGCTAGCATAGTACAGGGGCACTTCTATATTCTTTTACCTTCTAATATTATATGTGAGTAGATCAAAGATATAATTTTAACCAGAAGCCCCCCTTCAAATATCCAAATTTCTTCCTTCTCTCTCTTTATTGTCTCATTTTTCTACAAAATATAATTGCCAGTAAAGCAGGAAGCATTACTTTCCATAGAATACGCTAAAAATAATTGTCGATTACACATTCAAAAAGTGTTCAAACCGAATACCATATCCAAATTACACTTCCAATCAAGGCCACACATCAAATTAAAGCACTCATATCGACACTTTGATTTAGGCTATGTTTGTGCGTGAGAGAGATACCTGCTTCTTTGATTGACCAATAGGCTTCCCCTCATTAGAATCTTCAGACTTAACATTAACTTCTGTATTAAATGTGGTATTGTTCCTTCTTTTTAAATCACTTGAGTTGACATGTTCTAAAGATGGTCGAAGTTGCACCACTGCATGAATTGGATTCAGGTGTAGCTGCAAGATGATACAGCCATAGAAAAAAGATATTTTTCAAAATAGCTGAAAATAAATTTACAGCATTAAGCTGCAACAATTGTGATAATAACATAGTTGTCAAATCATGAATCAAAATCCTAAATAAGTGAATCGAGAACTAAATCATAAGCCTCAATAAAAAAAAAAATTTTCAACAAACCCCGGCTATTGTTTAAATTAAAAACATGGTATCAGTAAATTGGAGGCAGTGGCTTATTCCCTCCCTAAGCTAACCTAGGCCTTACTGCAATTGATACAAATGTTAAAGGATGTGTCTGAGTCTCTCTCTGCATATATGTTTAAGTATATAAAACAAAATGAAGCATTGGTTATAGTTCAAAATTGGACCTAAAGTTTTTTAATTTTGTCATTAAGCCTAAAAGAAAATTCGGATAGTTTGGCTATCCCAACTAGATTATATAAAACAGCAAATCAAAGCAGAAGATACATACCTTGTTACCCATTAGAACTCCAACAGCATAGCCAGTAGAATGAGGTGGCATAAATGAAGATGATAGAGTCTAAGCAGAAACCAGGAAGTATGATCACTATGTTACATTATAAAGACATGATAGGCACATAACAAGTTTAAAAACAGCAAACAAGGTTTTACATATATATAATGTACCTTAGAATATATGATGATTATCTTTCAAAAGAAGGAATATATAAAATCAATTAACTAAGTAATTAATTAAATATATTGAAATAAAACCACACGACATGACCATAGCAAAAACAATCAGCGTTAGTTGTAGAATAGTCTAACAGAATAAACTATACCAAATGTTCCATCTGATTGTGTCCTGATTGATTATACACACATTTGAAACCCAACTAAGTAACAAATTTACAGTGCATGCAAGGCACAGAGTTAACCAGTGAATAAACATAACCAAGGCACCAACTATGGAAAAAATCAATTCTTCTTTAAGGCACCATATCCATATCAATTCTATGTTGGCTATAACAAAACAAGCTAAAACTTCACAGAAAAATTTAGAGGCAGACCTGTTTTTTCAGGTTGAATTTGCTGGCTTGAGCATGGTCCCAGTTGGTAGAATCATCTATAGACAAATCAATCTCAACTTCCGAGCTTTGGGATTTCACTCTAACCTGGTAAAAAAACAAATGCAGCCTTTTATGTCTCTCTTTCTCCTCTAACAATAACAATAAATAACAGAAAACAAATCTCCGTTAAACCAAAATCATCACCTCCTGGCATCGTTCATCCAATTCGTATGGTCTCCAGCATGGCCTCAAAGGATATTGCATAACATATAGCTGAAAGGAATAATAAAATGTTATGTGCAACATATAATCACATATGCAAATGCGAAATGCGCATATAGATAGAGAGACGGAGTTTACTTGAGTATCAGAATCTATGGAGGGAGTAAAGAATACATCAATTTCACGAACAATCATATCTTCTTCTTCTTGTTCTTGCTCTTCTTCCCCTCTTTCAGCTTCTTCTTCTTCGTGTTTGTCTTCATCCATGGGATCATCCAGCTTCGGTAGCACCGTAACTTCAGCCTTAGCATCAATTTCCATTTTCACAGCGCCATTGTTCGAGCCCGAGGGTTCATTTTTCATTGTTGTATTCATACTAGGTTTAATTTCTTCCTCATCTTCATTTATCTTAGATAAAATGGCGTTTTGAGTTTCTGGTTTCGCTGCTGCTGCAACCGATTCCTGTTGTTCAGGTTTTGAACCAGAGCTTTGTGACTCTGGCTTGGATAAAAGTGGTTCCGGTTTTGGTTTCCCTTTGGGTTGGGGCTTAAACTTGGAGGATTTAGGAGCAAACTTGGAAGTTCGTGAAGGTACCTGACTTGGTCCGTCCAGTTCGTCGAAATCGTCCAGGTCCATAATTTGGTTTACTTCGACGGTGCGTTCGTGTGTTTCAGATTCCGACGGCTAGTCGGTGAACAACGGCAACTCGAGACGACGCAGTAATAGCTGGAAGGGAAAATGAGGCCCTATGTCTTGAGTGGTTTTCGCTGAGAAAATATAGACCCCGCCTCACGCAGTCGTTTTGGTTCCTCACACCATGTTCGATCATTCAAACGATGTCGTTTTAATAAAAGGCCCACTGGGTTGAACGAATGGCTGGGCTTAACAAAATTTGAGAGATTTCTAGGCCGATTTCAAGCTTGACCCTTTTAAAAAATTTTAGGCCCGGCGATTTTTTTTTCTTTTTATTCGAGACAAGAAGAATTTTCCTATAAAATATGTGTAGTATTATATAAAATATATATATGTATAATTTTTTTAGATTTTAGATTAGAATAAAGAGTGAATTTGACTTTTTATTTCACTCTTTATTCTAAATTTAAATAATAAAAAATTTATTAAACTTTTATTTTTTTTGTCTCGACTCTTTATTATAAATGTTTAAAACATATAAAGAATTTATCAAAACATTCTAAGAGGGCAAAATCATTTTTAATTTTTTTATCTCTAATTAATTTTATATATTTTTTTATATTTTTCACATATTATTTTTAAAAAAAATTATTCATATATAAAAACAAAATAAAATGAACAAGGCAATTGTTTTATATGATCACCTTTTATCATAATTCAAATCTAATATCAACATCTATTAATTTAAGTGTATTATTTCAAGCTCGAATACTGTGAATAAAAAAATAGGTATTGAAAAAGTTTTATCTTTTTTAAAATTCTCGTTAGCTATTATTTAGATATAATGAATTTAGATAATAAGTGATACAAAAAATTAAGTCTAATAATAGAATTAAAAACCAGATATCTCCCATTTCACAGCTAAGGAAATTATGGAATAACTATATAGGTCAAATTCCTTGTTTTATCAGAAATGTGATTAGATTGGTTAGCGACTAGCTACTCAATCCTAATTTTAATTAGGATTTCATGTTCATGTGCTCTATCTCCGATTAAAGGGAAAAAATAATACATATTTTAACACTTGTACGTTGAATGACAGCCTGAACTTGGATTCTTTAACCCCCTAAATTATGTAATTTTATGCATATTAAACACAAAACTTGTACGTGTAGCATCACGAGCATTAGCGCTAGTTACTATGAGCTTCAATGCACGAATCTGGTAATTTTCTATCCTCCTCTCTCATCAAGGTCTTTCTAATGAAGGAATCAACAATAAATAGAGGAAAATACGAAGAAAACCAAGAATCATCAACAACAATCCTTATAAATTCTTCTAAATTTGGGAATAATCTCACATTCACTGGCAAAGCCACTTTAGGTGCTCCTGTTGAATTTTTTTTTTTATTAAGGTACAAATACGGCTAAATTTTGCCAATGCCATTTTAGGGATTTGATTTGAAATTTGTAGTTCAAAAATTGTGTGCAGTTAAGTGGGGTGTTTTGCCCAGAGGAATACGAATCATAAAGGGTACAGCACAGCACATTAACATTATAGCTTGCTTTTTTTAGAAAAAAAAGAGAAAAAATTATATAGAAGTCTTTTTATATGCATGATGACGTTTGAATTTTAGTCTTTGAGCAACACATACGTGTGTGTTGAGCGAATTTTATCAATACCATACCTTTTGATGAGTTGTAATTGTTAATTATTATTTGTTAAGATATAATGAAGTATAATTTTACCAACAACAGACCTTTACACTAGCTTTGTTGCTGTGGATTGATTTAAGCTTTGTTGCTTCGCTCATTGTTTTCAAAATCGGATTGATAAAGGAAAAAGGTCAAAAATTTAATTAAAATCGAATCGATTAAAATGAAAAAAAATATATATATATATAATTTAATATTTATTATATATATAATGAAAATAAATATAATATAATTATAACTGAATTAAGAATTTATATAAAATCATATTTTTTATGGTGTCAATCTAATCATATTAAATCAAAAGTTATATATATAGTAACTTACACACATTCACTTACTCAAACATCTACTATAACATGCAATAGAATTATAATTTTGGCATCAGATAAAATTAAATCGAAATTATTAAATTTCTCTTAATTTTTTTTAATTCAAAATTATATCGTTTTTGTTTGATAAAAATGATATCGTTTTTATCAAAAATAAAAATAAAAAAATTTAACCCGTTCGAACTAGAAAAATTAGTCTGATTTTATTTGTTCACTGATTAACCGGCTGATTCACCTGTTTTTTAACTGATTTTTGGGAAATAGATAAATGAAAATTGACCGAATCAATTTTTAGTTCGATTCCTAATTTTTTTGGTTTAATCAACTGGTTCGATTAACTTGTTCGGTCCGGTTTTGACATGGCTTCACTTGCTTGCTTATTTGAAGTTTTGAACCTGTCATTTTCTTCTGCAAAACTAACACCAACTGAAGCTTAATGCGTAAAGTTGCTTCACCAAGTGCACTCTCCTGTGGCACTGACAAGTTATGGATTCCCATGTTTGAAATAAATTTTAAAGTAATAAAATGTAATTATATTTTTATTTTACTTTTATATAAAAAAAGTTATATTTAATTTAAATAAGGATATTTTTAGATATTTTTATTGGATTTTATAAAATAAAATAATAAATTATATTGTATATGCCTAGACATAGTCTGGATAAAAAATTCAATATCAGTTTTTTTTTAATAATCAGAAAAAAATTGATTATATACCTTTTCAAATATGAGAATTAATTAAATTAAATTTTTATAAGATTTGAATATTTTGAAATAAAGCTAAATATTTGTTAATTGATAAAATATACAAAATTATAAAATCTTGTAATATTGTAATTTAACAAAAATAATATCAAAATAAATTATGAATATAAATAATGATAGTAAAATTTAAATTTTAAATTTTTAATATATACCGAGACATAATATAATAATAAATATATATTTTTCAAAGTAATAAACTTAGAATTGATTCTCTTTTTCGCTTAAAAAAAAAATTTTAAAGTGGAGAGTTTATGAATGATATTTTTCATAATTTTCAAATGATAATGGTAAATATGATGATGGTCAATTAAAGTACTAATAATCATTATTGCTTGAATTCATTGTTCCTTCTATTTGAATCCTTACACACACTACACTAGGGATAAATTTTCAAGCCAGGTGTGTCCAGCAAACCCTGTAGAAATTGACTTCAAAACATCACAAGATAAAAGTAGAAAGGTTGGTAAAATGTGGAAATTGGAATTTGGCCGAGTGACACAGGAAGTCATTCACTTAATGATACCAAAGCTTGACTATTAATTGTGTTTTATCACTTCTCCATTATATATATATATAAGTTAATCTGAATCCATTTTGCATCTTTAAGATATCGTAAAATGTACAGTTCAATAATGAAAAACCCAATGTTTTTTTTTTTTTTTTAATGTCTGATTAGGTCAATATTCTCTTAAGTGGTTTGGACGATGGTATTTTTATTCAATAATATTAGGTATTGCGATGTGTGACAAGTAAAATATTAGTTTATATAAATATTTTATTTTTTAATATGTTTGGTGTATAGTTTTTTTAAAATATAAATAAATCTTATTATATTTTAATTTATATTCATTTATTTACTGCCATCACATTTTATATAATTCATCTAATATACGTACCTATATTAAAGTCGAAGAATAATCATTGTAATCATTAATTTTCAGCTTGTAATTTATCTTCTCTTGTAATTTTTTTTTTAGATTTTTCAATTATTTTTTTTTTTTAATTTTAGACAATAATTTTATGTATATCCACTTTTTAGATTTTTAGATATGTAATGCTGTCAGACTCGAAAATTATTATTTTTTTATATTTTATGAGCACCATGACTCATCCTGAATAAAAAATTATGATCACTTATTTTTTTCTGATAAAAAAATATTATTTAGATTCAAATTTCTGATTATTCAAACAATTAAAAAATTTAAAACTAGCTTTCTCTATATCATAAAGTGTTTTTTTTTTTTTTTTTATCTCTTTCTCTTCTTTTCAATCTATAAAAAAAATCTCAAATTTAATATTTGTTCTCTTTTTTAAAATAATTCTTATACTCTAAAAAAAGAATAATTAATTATTTTACCTCTTGTTTGGAAAATCAGAATTATAAATATAATGATAAAAATAAAATAAAAATAATATAAATAATTTTAATTGATTAAGAATAATTTACTAATTATCATTTCACAATTTTTTTATGAATAAAATTACAAATCTCGTATAATATCTTTAATTATCATAAAAATATTATTTTCATATATTTTAGGACACACTAATCATCACAAATATATTTTACTCGTGCAGTTTATGACACACAGTATTGAATAAAAACCTCAACTCAACTGTTAAACAAAAGTTTTACATCATTGTACAAAAGGCAAAAATTTCTCATATAATACTCCTAATTATAATATTATTTATTATCAATTTTAATTCAATAAAAATTTCATCCAATTAAGAATTATATTTAAAATAAAAATTATATATTACATAGAAATTAATTTTTTACTCAAATATTTCTTACACATAAAATAAGAAAAAAATTTCATACGATAAGATTTTAAGTTATAATTCTAATAAAAATAAATATCTTGACTACACATAAAAAGATAAGAAATATCTAATTAAGAATAGGAGATATCTAATAAATTAAGTAATATAATTAACTATGTATTTTTTATATGATTTGAACAAAATATATCTACATAATTTGAAAATAATACAATTATATAACTATTTTTAAATATATTGATTATTTAGAGTCACTTTTTTTTTTTTTGATAAAATGTAGAGTCAAATTAAATAATATAATTAGAATATTTTTGAAATTATTAACAAATCCTCCAAAAAAAAAAGATAAATTTCATAACTACCCATAAAAAAAAAGATTAAGTAATTGAAGGACCCATAAAATTCCCTAAAATAATGCAATGTTTGAAATATAAAAAGAAAAAAAAAAAGGGAAGAGGCATGCCAAGTCAATTGCATGTCGGCTTTTTTATTATACATTCATATGACACTAATTTAAAAGTAGATATCAGAATCTAAATTTCGTAGTAAAATTAATATTAATAAAAGCTAAATCATATTGTCATTTGCTTAATTAAAAAGTAATTAAAGATTAGAAAATTAAACAATATGTTAACCCCACTAATTAAATAGTAATCTAATATTGTTTACGTGCCTAATTAAGAAGATAAAATTGCCACAAGAAAGAAAATAACTATAATAATTGGGTCCGAACCCATTTACCAACTCTTTTTATATTGTTTCATTTACTTGTTTAAATTAAAGTTAACGTGATTATAGGAATCGATGACATCAGTAGTCTTGATTTTATGATGTAAATAAGCAGTTTTTTAGGAAGTATTTTTAAAATGTGTATCACAACTTTGACAGCTTTTCTTTCCTTTTGCATTGACAACTTTTCTTTCCTTTTCTAGTCTTCGGTCTCTTGTATAAATATCAGTCTTCATTGTACAATTCAAATCAAGAAATATATAAATTCCTTCTCTGTTAATATGGTATAAGAGCTATCCTTCTGATATTTTTTTTCTGCATAATTTTCTGGTTCTTGGCTCTTGATTTTTGGTGCTTTTGTTCTGCATAATTTTTTAGCTCTCTGTCACCTCCACTTTCAAATGGAGAAATCTGATATTGCAAAACCTATTGCAATGGTTTTGACTGGCTCAAACTATAATCTGTGGGTCTAAGGAATGAAAAGTTTCTTGATAGGTTGTAAGCTTTGGCGAATTGTTACCGGAGA
This sequence comes from Aleurites moluccanus, assembly GCA_948193065.1. NCBI lineage: Eukaryota > Viridiplantae > Streptophyta > Magnoliopsida > Malpighiales > Euphorbiaceae > Aleurites > Aleurites moluccanus. The sequence goes on along the minus strand of CANXYC010521381.1, from coordinate 961 downwards.
TATCACTAAACCAACCAAACAGCAAGATGAAACTGATGCCAAATTTGCTGACCGCCTTGAAAATTGGGATAGCAAAAATCATCAGATTATTACTTGGTTTCGTAACACCTCTATTCCATCTATTCACATCCAATTTGTTGATTATGACACTGTAAAAGAAATTTGGGATTTCTTGGCCAGTAGATATCGAACCACTGGACTTGCTCATTATTTTCAGTTGTAGACTATGCTTCATAATCTCAAACAAGAATCTGGTCAATCTGTGAATGATTTTCTTGCTCAAGTTCAACCGATTTGGAATCAACTATCTCAGGCAAAAATCAGTGAAGATCATCTTCATCTTATTCAAGTTCTCATGGCTCTTCGACCTGAATATGAAGCTGTCTGAGCCTCTCTACTACACCGACATCCTCTTCCTACATTGGATATGGCAATACAAGAAATCATTTTCGAATAAAATCGCCTCAATATTGACAAAATCTTGAATTTTGAAATTGCTCTTGGAACTACTCGTCCCTCACATCAGAAATCTAGCAACAACACTTGTAAGTGCAATCAAACTGGTCATGTTTTTGCTAATTGTCCTACTGTCGAATGCAGATATTGTCATGCTCTTGGTCATATTCTTGAGAATTGCCCAACTTGCCCTCCACAACCAAAAAGTGGGATCTTTAAACCCAAGAATGCCTCGAAGCCTGGATTTACTTCCGTCTCTACTACTGCCACTGAAGGTTCTACTGCCATCACTATGAGTGATCTTGAAGCATTACTCAATCAGGTTATCTCTTCCAATTCATCTGCTGCCATGTCTGTCACTCCGGGTAACTCTCATTGGCTTTTTGACTCTGCTTGTTGTAACCATATGACTAATAATGTTAAACTATTGTCTCCCACATCACCGATTTCTTTCTTGCCACCGATCCACACTGCCAATGGTAGTAAAATGAATATCACTCATACT
>CANXYC010521375.1:0-30677 GCA_948193065.1 Aleurites moluccanus | reverse complement strand
GTTACATGATGATGGTCTTGTGACCAATTTGCTTCTTATGATTTTGGAAACCCATAACCCATGGATAGAACACTCTTCCCAATGAGAGTAAATTCATTGGTCCATTGTGCACTTTGGGAGCCCAACCGATAGGGTTTTTATTGGTGTTCCACCTAGAGGGGGCCAGGAGCTCTAGGCACATACCTGGCCAAGCATGTGTGCACGTTGAGGTAGCAAGGCTACCGATACATATGTTATGATATGTGATCAGTTTTACCAGATAAGATTTGATAATTCCATTCTTTGTTCTAAATATGAACCATGATTTGAACTTGACATGATTTGATATAGCCAATTTATTATGAGACCCGCATTTCTTTCAAGTAAAAGCTTATGACTTCTTTTATGCCTATATGTATAATTATTTGTTCATAATCATGATTCGATATTAAATTCTTATTGTATAATGTTCATATCTTACTGAGTTGAAGGCTCACTCCTCTTCTGTGGATTTCAGGTGATAGCGTAGCTCGTGAGGGGGCTAATAGAGAAGATTGGGCTTATTGACTTATTTACTCCAAGAAGCTCCATTGTAATAATTCTTTTGAGATATTTTGTATATTTATTAATGGTATTATGATACAATATGTATTGGAGTACACTCTAGAGCTCCGTAGTTAGTCTTTTGGGGATACTAGAATATTTTGATATATGGATGTTATCCTTTGGATACTCTTGTTCCTCTCTGATGAGAGATGTCTCTTTTGATCATTAAGGAACAAGAGAAAGATATGATTGATTTTGATTATATGTATGAATATGACAAATGTATGATAAAATATGATGTTACAATTTATTTGATGTTGATGAGATTTATGATTTGTGAGTTCTACGGGTTTATGGTGGTCTTAAGCTTACCCTTGCCCTAGGACTGTCATACCACTAGAGTTGGGGTGTGACATTCCATCACCTGAAATCATGTAACTTGTAACAAGATTAATCAATTTTCTAATTACTGATATAGCAGAAGCCTTCTAAGAGTCTGTTAATTCTAAATGAATACCATACTAATAGGCATCAAAATTCATTGATTCAAAAGAATACTGAAAATTGAAAGAAACAATTTTCACACAAAAAACAACTTTCACACAAAAAAGTTATTTTAATTCAAATCAAAAGTTCCTCAACCCTAAAGGTTACATAATTGTTTACAGAGAATAATCTTCAGAAAACTCTAATTGTCTAATATGGTAACTTATTCCAAAAAGGAAATAAATCACCAGATTTATATAAATGAGTATTTGAAATATTACAAAGACAATGCCTTTGTAACACACAAAAATTTGATTTGCATGGCTATATGAGGTTATTAATAGTCATGTGGTTATAGATTGTATTGATTGATTGTTATAGAATTGTTTCGTTGCTATAGATATTGTTTAAAGTGTGTTAGTTAATCTTAGAGTTGTTTTGGCGAGTGTTAGAATGGTCTTGAGAAGTAATTGCCTTGATAAAATTGAACCTATTATTTTCATGGGCGTGAACTCTTCTCACGGTTGTGAATTTGAACTTTGACATGTCACAGGCGTGAACTCTAATCACGGTTGTTATCTTGCTCTCTATCTAAATACGAGAAATTGACCTTTTGTTATTCACGGGAGTGAATATATCCTTCACGGGCTTGAATTCGTTCTTCACGGGTGTGAGACTTCGAGCTCTACAAATAGAAGTCATTTTTCAGATTTTTGAACCGAAAACCAAATTTCATTTTCTTTTTCTTCTCATTTCTTTCCTTTGCTCAATTAGCATTATTGCTCTTTAATAATCCAAATAGCCATTTTCTTCAAGGATTCTTCATGGGAAACATATTGTAAGGCATCAAATCACTTCAAGGGCATCTTTTCTTAAAGAATGTCTTTCTAGGGTTTTGAAGGTAAATCTTAAATCTTGCTTTTATAGTTGTTTATGGGTTATGGCATTGTTAGACTAGTTGTTATAGGTTGTTAGTAGTCTTTTAAGAGTATTTATTGCCATTAATTATGGTTGATATAGGAGTTGTGAGATTTAATAGTTTTATGTGAATAGTAAGGTGAATAGTAATTCTTCATTTAATGGTTTGATTGGTATTAGAAATTAATTTATTAAGTACTTAGGAGCATAGAATCCTAGAATTCTTTTTATATTGGCTTTAGGGAAGGAAACCCTAATTGACCCATTTTTGGGAATTTATTGTTTTAGGCTTGGTGAACCTAAGGACCTAAAGATTGTTGATTGAGGTGATAGTGGGACTAATTGCTTTGGATTTGAGGTAAGTTATGGAATGATTATTATTTGTTATGAAATCCACATTTGTTAATATTATTCTTGAATGAAGTTTAGTCATTATTCTTGGACTAAATTTTATATTGAGTATTATTAATTTGATATTATAATGTCATTGGGCTTAAGCCATCATTTAAAATGTTTTATTTTTGAAAGACTATTTGGGTCATATGAAATTATTGAAAACCTATTGAATATTATTAATGATATTGATATTGTGAGGTCTCTAGACCCACCCATTGTTCATTGTATCGATTGTATGACTATTGAAGATTTAGAATGCCTTCCCAATAAGGAAGAAATCATTGGATTGTGTGCACCAATGATCTAGCTGATAAGATCAAATTGTATCAGTGGCTTTACCTAGGGGAGGCCTATCGGCCTTGGGACATATATTCTGATCAAGCATACGTATGGTATGAGATTGTAGTATCTCGATGGATGGATGGTTGTTTTATTGTCACATTGATAGGTGCCATTTCTTTATAGGCATATATATATATATCTATCATTAAATGTAATCTTATTACTCATAAACCTTTGTTATTATTGTTATATACATATGTATACACATATATATTGAATTCAATCTATTCTTTGATCAATCATTGTAAAACCCTAAGTATTATCGTATCTCCATAACTTATTGAGTTTTCGACTCATTCTTTCTTTTCTCTATTGTGGATTATAGGTGTTAGAGAACCTGTTGACAGGATAAACATAGCTTTTTGATTATTTTCTCTCTCCAAAAAGCTAATGTATTAATTCAATAATCATTTGATGTTTTGTATTGTTTTGGAATACTAATCATAGTGACTTCGTAGATTGAATAATATTAGATTGAGATATGATTGAGCTTATTAGTAATCCTTGTTCCTTATTGATGATGGTGTTTTTTCCTTTGATCGATAAGGAACAAGTGATATTGTATTGATGGATTATCTATATATTGAGGTATTTTGCATGGTTATAGTATATTATTGATGATTGTTGATCTAGGTTTGGATTCTACAGATTTATGGTGCCCTTAAGTCTACCCTTGCCCTAGGACAGTTACACTTTTGGTTTTGGGGTGTGACAGAGGTGTTATCAGAGCAATATGTTTAATTTATAGATAGATAGATAGATGTGGAAGTTTACTAGCTTAAGTGTGATTGAATAAGTAAACTACGAAGCATAGGATTCATGTCTTGTCATTGTTTTGTATTCTTTTGGTATAGATCTGCGTTTGCCGTCGTGTTATAAATCTAAGTTGTTTGCTTTCCTTTATCAGTATCGAGATGCCTCCGAGAAGAGGTAGAGGTCGTGGGCATGGACAAGGCTGCCCTAGAAGGGAAGATCATTAGAGGAAGGTTCTGTGGGCAGTGTCGTAGAAGGAGTGGTTCCTCCACCTACACCTCAAATGGATGATGTTGTGGCACAGAGATTTGATCAGATGCAACAAAACTATGAGAGATTGGAGGCGCTCATCACACAACGATTGCAACAGCCGGTTCCTCTAGCACCGGTAGCTCCTGTTCTACCAGTGGTTCCTCCACCACCACTTTTTGTGCCTCAAGTTGAGGAGGTTTCTTTTGAGAAGTTTTTGAAACTCAAGCCTTCGGAGTATAAGGAAGATGTGGATCCCACTGATTTCCTCGAGATAATAGAGGATAAGGTTCAGCTTTTGAGGATACCAGATAGAAGGGCAGTGGAGTTTGTGGGCCACTTGATGTGGAATGATGCCTGAGATTGGTATAAGAGAAGTGTGACTGGATTACTTCGGGCTAATGTGGATATTACTTGAGAGCAGTTTAAGATTATGGTTATGGTTGAGTTTCTCCCAGAAAGTGTGAGAGAGGCTAAAGCTATAGAGTTTGAATGACTGGTTCAAACTATGGAAATAAGCCTATTAGAGTCCGCTAGGAGGTTCAGTCAGCTGAGTAAGTATGCTCCAGCATTGGTTTCTACATAGGCTGCCCAGATTCAACGCTTTAGGAGAGGTTTGATTCCTCCGTTGTTTCGTGTGTTAGCAACTCATGAGATTGACTCATATTCCAGACTGGTGGATAAGGTTAGAATGATTAAGAATTGAGAAATGGAACTGAAAGAAGAAAGAGACCAGAAGAAGAAGGCTAGAGTTGAGGGTTCCTCAAGGCCTAACCGAGATAGTAGTGGAGTGAGGAGCATGGATATTTTGAGGCAGTCTACTCCTCAGAGTGGGTTTAAAGGATAACCAGAAAGATCACAGTATAGGCCTAATCCTTCTAGATTTACTTCACAGATGAGCAGGGGCATAGCTAGTTCTGCACCTTTGGGGAGTAATTTTCAGTGTCCTACTTGTGGGAAAAGGCATTTAGGACCATGTCATGTTGAGATAGGGGCTTGTTTCCATTGTGGACAGCTTGGACATTTTGTGAAAGATTGCCCACGGATAGTAATTACCATGAGACCATCATCTTTGCAGTCTACGATTCAGATAGAGAGAGTGGGAAGTAGTAGTGCTCAAGCTAGGGTAGGCTGAGGATATGGCAGAGGTACAGAAACAGGCTGAGGATCAGGTTCATATGCGATTCAAGCTCCAGGTCAGACTTCCTTGGATAGAGAAAGAGGGAGAGTTTTTGCACTCAATCAACAGGAGGCCCAAGCCTTTAATGCAGTTATCACAGGTATTCTTTCTATCCAAGCTCAAAATGCAAGAGTATTATTTGATTCAGGAGCATCTCATTCTTTCATATAATCTCGCTTTGCTAAGTTATGCATGTTGAGTGAGTTGTTTGATGATGTGATGGTTGTGTTCACTCCCTTAGAGGAGGAGATTGAGGTCCGAAATTTCTATCTTCCATGTGTTGTTAGTATTGATGGAAAAAGTTTAGAGGTAAGCTTGATTGAATTGCCGGTGTTAGAGTTCGATGTTATCTTGGGCATAGATTGGTTGTCCAAGTATTTTGCAACTATAGATTGCAATCGGAAGAAGATAGTTTTCAAACCACTTGAGGGTGAGGAGTTTGAGTTTCAAGGGGAAAGAAGTGAAGTACTCTATAATGTGATATCCGCCGTTGGGGCGAGGAGGATGCTAAGGAAGGGTTGCCAAGGTTACTTGGCATATGTTCATGATACTCAGAAGGAAGTGAAGGGATTGGAGCAGATTCCAATTGTGAATGAGTATCTATATGTTTTTCCTGAAGAATTGTCAGATTTGCCGCCGGAGAGGGAGATTGAATTCAATATTGAGTTATTGCCTGGAACGAATCCGATCTCCATACCTCCATATCGTATGGCACCAATAGAATTGAGAGAGCTGAAGGTACAACTACAGGATTTGCTTGACAAATGATTCATTAGACCTAGTAGCTCACTATGGGGTACACCAGTGTTATTTGTCAAGAAGAAGGACGGTTCTATGCGGTTGTGCATTGATTACCTACAACTTAATAAGGTGACTGTTTGGAATAAGCATCCGTTGCCCAGAATTGATGATTTATTTGATTAGTTGCAAGGGCAAGTTATTTTTCCAAGATTGACTTGAGGTCGAGTTATTACCAGTTGAGGATTCAAAAGGAAGATGTGTCTAAGACGATGTTTCAGACAAGATATGAATACTATGAGTTCTTAGTATTGCCATTTGGCTTGCCAAATGCACCGACTACATTTATGGATTTGATGAATAGGGTGTTCAAGCCATTCTTGGACAAGTTTGTCATTATTTTCATTGATGACATCCTTGTGTATTCCAAGAGTAAGGAGAAGCATGAGGAACATCTTCGAATTGTATTATAGACTTTAAGAGAGCATTAGTTGTTTGCTAAGCTCTCCAAATGTGAGTTTTGGTTGGATAGTGTTTGCTTCTTGGGGCATGTGATAAGTAAGATAGGACTTAAGGTCGATCCAAGGAAAGTGGATGCGATCCTTAATTGGCCTAGACCTACGAATGTGTCAGAGATTCAGAGTTTCTTGAGTTTGGCAGGCTATTATAGGAGATTTGTGTAGGATTTCTCCAAGATTGTAGCTCCATCGTCTAGACTCACTCAAAAGCAGGTGAAGTTTGTATGGACAAATGACTGTGAAGGAAGCTTCCATAAGCTTAAGACTCATCTCACGACCGCATCTATCTTAGCTTTGCCATCTGGTAAGGGAGGATATGCTATGTATTGTGATGCTTCTTGAATGGGACTTGGGTATGTGTTGATGTATAATGGAAAGGTAATAGCTTATGCTTCGAGGCAGTTGAGGAAGCATGAGATGAATTACCCAACTCATGATATAGAGATGGCAGCTGTGGTTTTTGCGTTAAAGATATAGAGACATTATTTATATGTAGAGAAGTGTGAGATCTTCACTAATCACAAAAGTTTGAAGTACATTTTCCAGCAAAAGGATTTGAACCTTAGGCAAAGGTGATGCATGGACTTGCTTAAGGATTATGATTATGATATATTATATCACCCTGGAAAGGTGAATGTGGTAGTAGACGCTTTGAGTAGGAAGTCTATAGGACGTGCAATTCACATTCAAGTGCATAGAAGGTCTTTAATAAAAGAGTTGCATGGATTATATGATTTGGGGATTCGATTTAGCTTATTAAATATAAGAGTGTTTTTAGAACATTTTCAAGTTAAGCCACTTCTCATTGATCAGATGAAAGAAGTACAGGATAAAGATCCTAAATTGGTTAAGCTTAAGAGTGATGTGGAAGTTGAGAAATCTCTAGGATTTGCTGTTGTGGATGGTGTTGTGAAGTATAGTGACCGTTTATGTGTTCCAGACGTGGATGGATTGAGAGAGTCGATATTGAGGGAGGCACATCATGCTACTTATAATATGCATCCAGGTACAAGTAAGATGTATCACGAGATTAAGGGATTGCATTGGTGGAGTGGAATGAAGAAGGATGCAGCGGAGTTTGTGGCAAAATGTTTGACTTTCCAGCAAGTGAAGATTGAACACCAAAAGCCTTTTGGATTGCTTCAACAGCTACCATTGCCAGAATGGAAATGAGAGAGAGTTACTATGGATTTTGTGGTTAGATTGCCAAAGACTTCAAGAGGTCATGACTCGATATGGGTGATAGTGGATCGATTAAGTAAGTCTTCTCAATTTTTGCCAGTTAAGACTACTTATTTGGCTTCTCAGTATGCAAAGATATATGTTGATGAGATAGTAAGATTGCATGGAGTTCCAGTTTCGATCATATTAGATAGAGACACTCAGTTTATATCGAGATTTTGGAAGAAACTCAAAAAGTCTTTGGGCACTCTGTTAGACCTTAGCACAACTTTCCATCCTTAGACTGATGGACAATCAGAAATAACTATTCAGACTCTAGATGACATGATAAAGATGTGCATTCTAGACTTTGGAGGTAGTTGGGACACGTATTTGCTTTTGATTGAGTTTGCTTACAACAACAGCTACCATTCGACCATTCAGATGACACCTCTTGAAGCTTTGTATGGTAGGAAGTATAGATCTCCTTTGTGTTGGGATGAAATGGGTAAGAAGAGCATTGAAGGTCCTGAGTTGGTTAAGTTTACAGTAGAGAAAGTGCCTATCATCAAGGAGAGGTTGAAGACGGCTTTCAATTGCCACAAGAGCTATGCCGATCCAAAGAGAAAAGATTTTCACTTTTCCATTGTAGACATGGTTTTCTTAAAGGTCTTGCCAATAAAAGGAGTCCTAAGATTTGGTAAGAAGGGTAAGTTATCTCTAAGGTACATTGGGCCATTTGAGATATTGGATAAGGTTGGGGAAGTTTCTTATCAATTAGCGTTACCGCCCAATCTTGATGGTGTACATCTAGTGTTTCATATTTCGATGCTTTGAAAGTATGTATCCAACCCTTCGTATGCACTTCAAGTTCAATCATTAGATCTTGGTCCGGATTTGTCTTATGAGGAAGTTTTAACGGCTATTATCTATAGATCGGTTAGAAGACTTCGGAACAAAAAGATTGCAATGGTTAAAATTTTATGGAAGAATCAAGTCATTGAGGAATGCACTTGGGAGAGTGAATAAAGCATGCAAGCGAAGTATCCCCATTTGTCTTAGACTTAAGGTAATCCTTAAAATTCGAGGATGGATTTTCTTTAAGGGGGGAGAATGTAACACCTAAAATTTCAATTTCATTGGCTATATGAGGTTATTGATAGTCTCGTGGTTATAGATTGTATTGATTGATTATTATAGAATTGTTTCTTTGCTATAGATATTATTTAGAGTGTGTTAGTTGATCTTAGAGTTGTTTTAGTGAGTGTTATAATGGTCTTGAGAAGTGATTGTCTTGATGAAATTGAACTTATTGTTTTCACAAGGGTGAACTCTTCTCGCGGCCGTGAATTTGAATTTTGACGTTTCACGAGCATGAATTCTAATCACGACCGTTACCTTGCTCTCTATCTAAATACAAGAAATTGACCTTTTGTTATTCACGGGCGTAAGATTTTGGGCTTTATAAATAGAAGTTATTTTTCAGATTTTTGAACCGAAAACCAAATTTCATTTTCTTCATCTTCTCATTTTTTTTCCTTTGCTCAACTAGCCCTATTGCTTTTTAATCATCCAAATAGCCATTTTCTTCAAGAATTCTTCATAAGAAACATATTGTAAGACATCAAATCACTTCAAGGATATCTTTTCTCAAAGAATTTCTTTTCAGGGTTTTGAAGGTAAATCCTAAATCTTGCTTTTATAGTTGTTTATGGGTTATGACATTGTTAGAATAGATGTTATAGGTTGTTAATAGTCTTTTAATATCATTTATTGCCATTAATTATGGTTGATATGAGAGTTGTGAGATTTTATGGTTTTATGTGAATAGTAGGGTAAATAGTAATTCTTTATTTAATGGTTTAATTGGTATTAGAAATTAATTTATTGAGTACTAAAGAGCATAGAATCCTAGAATTCTTTGTATATTGGCTTTGGGGAAGGAAACCCTAATTGACCCATTTTTGAGAATTTATTATTTTAGGCTTGGTGAATCCAATGACCTAAAGATTGTTGATTAAGGTGATAGTGGGACTAATTGCTTTGGATTTTAGGTAAGTTATGGAATGATTATTTTTGGTTATGAAATCCACATTTGTTAATATTGTTCTTGAATGAAGTTTAGTCATTGTTCTTGGACTAAATTTCATATTTGAGTATTATTAATTTGATATTGCAATGTCATTGGGCCTTAAGCCATCATTTAAAATATATTATTTTTGAAAGACCATTTGGGTCATATGGAATTATTGAAAACCTATTGAATATTGTTAATGATATTGATATTGTGAGGTCTCTAGACCTACCCATTGGTCATTGTATCGATTGTATAGCTATTGACGATTTAGAACGTCTTACCATTAAGGGAGAAATCATTGGACTGTGTGCACCAGTGACCTAACTGATAAGGTGAAATTGTATTAATGGCTTTACCTAGAGGAGACCTATCTGCCCTGGGACGCATATTTCGATCAAGTATACGTATGGTATGAGATCGTAGTATCTCGATGGATGGATGGCTGTTCTATCATCACATTTATATGTGCCATTTCTTTGTAGGCACGTATATATATTTGTCATTAAATATAAGTTGCTATTGTTATATACATATGTATATACATATATATTGAATTAGATCTATTCTTTGATCAATCATTGTAAAACCCTAAGTATTATCATATCTCCATAACTTATTGAGTTTTCGGCTCATTCCTTTTTTTCTCTATTGTGGATTTCAGGTGTTAAAGAACCTGTTAACAGGGTTGACAGAGCTTCTTGATTGTTTTCTCTCTCTAAGAAGCTAATTTATTGATTCTATAATCATTTGATGTTTTGTATTATTTTGGAATACTAATCATAGTGGCTCCGTAGATTGAATTGTATTAGATTGAGATATGATTGAGTTTATTGGTAATCCTTGTTCCTTATTGATGATGGTATTTTGTTTTTTGATCGATAAGAAACAAGTGATATTGTATTAATGGATTATCTATATATTGAGGTATATTGCATGGTTATAGAGTATTATTAATGATTGTTGATCCAGGTTTGGGTTCTATGGGTTTATGGTGGCCTTAAGGCTATCTTTGCTCTAGGACCATTACAAATTTGGTTTTAGAGTGTGACAACCTTAAAAGACGCCTTAAAATAGATTTCCTATTAAAAGAAAATAAGGAAACAAAAGTTATCAAAAATGAATAAAAAATCCTAAATTGTCAAAACGGAGGCCTAGATGAAGGAATTTGGCAAAATACGCCGTCAATCATTGCCAAAGGCAATAAGTTAGATTTGTTACCCCGTTACCCATTAGATTAGACCCATATTGAGCCCAAAATTAAACACCTTCAGTAGTCCACTTTTTTTACTTTGACCCTTTTGTATGGTCAAACTGGCCCATAAATTTCAGGGCTTGAATGTCTACACCTGAACATATATATAATAGATCAACATTCTATAATCTAAAATATCAAGAAAATATACAATTAACATATAAAAATGCAATACTAATAACTTATAAAAAATACATGCTTAAATGCAACTTAAAGTGCAAAATTCTTTCCAATAATCTCATTATAGCAACAGATTTATTTTATATTACAGAGTATCATACAATTTTTCAAATTAACTCAAATTTTAACACCAATTATTTAATATATACATAAATATAACTCTAAAAAAATCTCCAAATTCGGAATCCATTTGAGTCTCAAAATATTAGTCCAAGTTTGACTATACAGCAAACTGTCTTGACACTGGTAGTATACAAAACTTAACTTATAAACCTACCTTTCGCAACTCTAAAAATTATACAAAAATTTCAAGATATACTAAACATATCAAATAATTAACCCTAACAAATTCAAATCAAAACCATTTTATTTGGCCCTTTGAAAAATTAACGTTTTGGGGCTGTCATGTTTCCTTACTAGACAGTCTATATAAATCCTATTATAAAGGCGATCCAACCGTTGAATCATTTTAAAATTTAATACATATAAATTAGACATCTATTTCTCAAGCACATAAAAAATTCACCTTAAAATATTTCTCCAATAAAAAGTTATGTAATTCGTAATTTTTAGTATAACTTATATGAACCCTAACTTATCATTCTCAATTTACAAACCCTAAATTCTTTATATTCTTTAATTAAATCAATTGAAATCAACTACAGTAATAATAAAATCTAGAAATATATTTTTGATCGCTCCATAAATAAAATCTCAAAACCTAATCAAAACCTTTAATAATTCAAAAATCATAATGATATATATACAAATCAATTATAAGATATTAGAATAATTGTATTACCTCTTATCTCCAAGAAAACTCTAAGAAATTGAAAGAAATTTTCAACAATTCCATAAACTAAAGTTTGCTATTAATTTTTCCTTTTTTTTTTCCTCTCCTTTTTTTTTCCTTAATTGCTGCCATTCTAAAAATTAATACTTATATACCACCAAAATAGAATAAAAACCCTAATCCTTAATTGCTCACTAATCCTCCTTTTAACTAATTTAATCAATTTAACCCATAAATATCTTATTTTATAAATAAATCATTAACTCTATTTAAATTTTACTATAACCATAATATTGAATTATATATCATATAAATTCTCTAAAAGTCCAATTAATTAAAATTCATGTGAAAATACCAAAATAGCCTTAATTTACTATAAATATAAATTGTACTTAAAATAATTCAAATTGACTCCATATTTCATATTTATACTTTTATCTATCACTTATATTTCATAACTTGACTTTGGCCTACATATGCACATAAAATAACTAAAATATCATGAACATAAAAATCTGGGGTTTCATATTCGAACACATAATTTCGACCTCAAAATTATAAAAGAAAAACATATATATACAAATGGACTATGAAATAATCAAATATATACTAGCATGATGTATGACACATAACATATAACAAATGATAAATAAATAATAAATATGATAACTAGATAACTAACATATGAATACATATAGTTTCAACAAATTATTTGACAAATAACTAACTATAATTATCACATTATTTCCTCCTTAATAGAAATTCATCCACGAATTTTAAACGCCTTAAAATGATCACTTACTAATAAACTTATATTCTTTCTCACTAATTAACTATATATAACTCTATAGTTTCCAACTCTCTTACTATAATCATATATATGAAACTTATGAATCTTCTAAGGCATATAAATACTAACATCGTCTACCAAATAATTATAAGTGACTTCAAAATATTTTAAAAATATTTAAATTTGGATACCACAAATATATATTCAAATAACTTTAAACTTATATATGATCTTATTATTTTATTACTATCAATTAAATACCATCAAATTATAAGAATTTCTCCAATAATTAAATATCATTAAATTTTGTAAATATAAATTCCTATCTCCTCACATATATAATTTTTTTTACCCAAAAAGATATCAACCAACTTATTCTATATAAATCATCTCATGTTTCCTTACAACTGATCACCATATAAATAAAAATTTCTCATTATTTACTCAAATTCCAAAATCAAGTTCAACCATAAGCAATTATTAAATTCTTCTCTATGCTCCAAATCAAATATTTTGAAAATTCTAATACTAATAATATTAAATATCATTATAATTAAAACCACAAATATACTTCAAATATATGACCTCAAAGAAATTTAACTTTCGAATTTTTAGAATATAAAATAATTTCTTAACACCTATATATTAAAAGTTCACCATACTTATACTGCAATCAAATTTCATAAATATACACTATTTACATATATAATTCAATGTCATCATGCATATTAATTGCTGTGAAAATCTTTTTATGATCAAACACCTTACTTATCATCTAATTTGCTAATTCATTCTTCCAAGTATATAATAATTTTCAATATAACCATTCAATTATAACAATTCAAGGTCAATAATTATTATTTCACAACTGATTATAATCATCAATTATCTATAATTACTCATATTCAGTCAACTCCTTATAAAAAAATCAGAAAGTCTAATGTACCACATCATTATCTATACTACTATAAAAACTATTTTTTCCCACTAGAAACTCAAATAATGAATAACCATATAATAAAACTCCAATAGCATAAGCATACCTTAATTATTCATATTATTTTCAAAAGAACTCTAATATTAAAATGAACACATAATAAGAACATTATCAAATGCATTGCAAGATTTCAAATCACTCATATATATATATATATATGTAACATATAATATGGACAATAATTTTCACTTAATTGAGTTACTTACCTTATTACTAATATAAACATCAATTATTCAAGCTCACTCGCACTCCAAATAACCTCAAATTAAATAAAATTATATAGATTATTTCGTTCCATCTTAGTTTAAATCTTATAGTGTAGACAAATCATATATCATTTGTCCTCATAATGCATTAATATAACATATAATGAATAAAAACTCAAATAATAATATTGGATAAACCTTCTATAACACTTCTCAACTACAAATATATATATATATAGGTACATATAATGGATAAATAACAATATTAATAAAAGTATACTAAAATTTCAAGTAACTCACAAATATAATAATAAAACATATTATGAAAAACAAGTCTTATACAACTACATTATTTAGTAATTATACAGATAGACATTTATGACATTAGACAAGTCAAGAAGAAGAAAGTAAGAATTCTAAGAGGTAATAAGGAGTAATTTAAGAAGTAAAGAAGAAAAGAAAAGATCAACAAATGTGAAGCAATAAGATATAATATATCTTTTTTTTTTTTTTTTAAAAAAAAAAAAGAATAATAAGAGCCAATAAATAACTTTTAGAGAAAGAATAACAAAGATAAAATAACCAAAGGTTTAAAAAATAAAATGCTGAATATGAAGCAAGTAAGATTAATTAAGAAACTAACTGCAAAATTAAAAGCAAAGAACAACATCAAATTAAATGAAATATCCTATTGATTTCCAACTCTTCTAACCTGACTCTGATACCATCTTTGTCATGATCTAAATCTGGGGTCATGACCGGCGTGAAGTTAGACCGAAATCTAACCTCACAAGCCTAACAAATGCTACACCTATAGCCTATGAAATTACATTTGAACACCTAGTCAATTATTTATATCCATCAAATCATTATTTAAATACTATTAACCAATAATAACAAATCAAATAAAATTCATTACAACTAATATATGGAAATCAATTAAAACGCTCCCAAAGAAAATTACTCATAACTACCCTTAAGACAGTGGTTTGGCTTTGGAATAAAGGAAGAAAGCCTTGCCAAAAGAAGACCATAGTCTTGTAAAGAAATTGAAATTTTAAAGGAATGAGAAAACCACGCGCTTAGTGAGAAAACATATAAATATAAAGAAGGAACCTGGCATTTTAGACATATACATACTTAACACATAGACAACCAGTAATAATAATTCAAATACAAATAGTAGCTTAAAAAAAATCATTAAATACTTTCTTTAAAGTTTTATAATATAAGAGTATTTAAATTTCATATATCGCTTCTACAAATAATTTTTCCTTATATACTTATAAGTTCACAAATAATTATTTAAAACAAGTAATGAGGGAGAGTTTCAACTGAACACTTTTACATATATATGGCATATAGACATATAAGGTCTAAGACCTCTATAACATATAAGGTTCAAAATCCAAGTAACATATAAGCACTATGGAGTATACACTAGATCATTCCCCATAGGCTAAATATATAACATATAAGGCTGAAACCTAAGAGAAACCCAGGTACCATGGGAGGTTCAAGTATTTATCTCACCCCAAATAAAAGTATCATATAAAAAAATAATAAAAGTAATAATAATAGTAACGACTCATAAATTTAAATACAAATAAATTCTAATATCAAAAATCCAATGACAACCATTATATATACACATTACACATACTTTGCAAATAAATTTATAAATCACATAATTATTAATATTATATAGCTTGCCTTCCCTAACTTCTAATTATAAGTAAATTCAATTAATCTATTCATATAAAAGTTACACACATAAACATTAAATTATTTTAATTGAATTTTATATATTTCCTCACCTGAAATCATGTAACTTGTAACAAGATTAATCAATCTTCTAATTATCCAATTTATCACCTGAACGTATATATAATAGATCAATATTCTATAACCTAAAATATCAAGAAAATATACTATTAACATATAAAAATGCAAAACTAATAACTTATATGAAATACATGCTTAAATGTAACTTAAAGCACAAATTCTTTCCAATAAGCTCATTTTGGCAGCAAATATATTTTCTATTACATAGTATCATAAACTCCTCCAAATTAACTCAAATTTTAACACCAATTATTTAATATATACATAAATATAACTTTAAAAAAAATCTCCAAATTCATAATCCATTTGAGTCTCCAAATATCAGTCCAAATTTGACTATATAGCAAGCTGCCTTGACACTTGCAGTATACAAATCTTAATTTATAAACCTATCTTTTGCAACTCCAAAAATTATATAAAAATTTCAAAATATACTAAACATATCAAATAATTAACCCTAAAAATTTTAAATCAAAATAATTTTTTTGGCCCTTTGAAAAATTCACGTTTTGGGGTTGTCCTATATATATTTCTTTACCAAACAGTCTATACAAATTCTACTATAAAGGCGATCCAACCGACGGATCATTTCAAAATTTAATATACATAAATTAGATATCTATTTCTCAAACGTGTAAAAAATACACCATATTTCTCCAATAAAAAGTTATGTAATTCATAATTTTCAGTATAACTTATATGAACCCTAACTCATTATTCTCAATTTACAAACTCTAAATTCTTTGTATTCTTTAATTAAATCAATTGAAATCAATTCCAATAATAATAAAATTTATAACTTTATTTTTGTTTAGTTATTCATCATCATGCTCCACAAATAAATTCTCAAGACCTAACCAAAACCTTTAATAATTCAAAAATCATAATCATATATATACAAATCAATTATAAGATATTAAAAGAATTAAATTACCTCTTATCTCCAAGACAACTCTAAGAAATTGGAATAAACTTTCAACAATTTCATAAACTCAAGTCTGCAGTTAATTTTTCCTTTTTTTTTTCCTCTCCACTTTTTTTTTCCTTAATTGCCGCCACTCTAAAAACTAATACTTATATACCACCAAAATAGAATAAAAATCCTAATCTTTAATTGCTCATTAGTCCTCCTTTTAACTAATTTAATCAATTTAACCCATAAATATCTTATTTTATAACTAAATCATTAACTCTATTTAAATTGTACTATAACCACAACATTTAATTATATATCATATAAATTCTCCAAAAGTCCAATTAATTATAATTCATGTGAAAATACCAAAATAGCCTTAATTCACTATAAATACAAATTATACTTAAAATAATCCAAATTGACTCCATATTTCATATTTATACCACTATCACTTATATTCCATAATTTGAAATTGGCCTACATATACACATAAAATAACTAAAATATCATCAACAAAAAATCTAAGGTTTCATATTTAACCTTTCTAATTCATTTATTATTTTAATTTATTAATTACTTTAATCTCCCTCTATCTTCGTTATTCTCGCACATTCTATATCTATTAATTAATTTTTGCATTTTATATCTCATATTTTCACAAAAGAAAAATACTTGCCTACACTAAGTATATGAATTTTGTTCATACACCCAACCAAATGGTAATGATATATTTTAGGATTAATTACTATTTTCTCCTTGTAAAATGACCTAATATACTAAATCTTCATTGACCTTTTAAAAATATACTAACTCCCTCCTGACAAATGTCATAATATACTACTAGATCCTTCCATCAAATTTTGTCATTAGTCAACTGTTAGTCAACCATACAATGGTAGTAAAAAGACAGAAATACTCTTATCGTTTAATTTTAATTAATTACATTCTATTTTTACTTTAAAAAATATTTTTTAAGTTAAAAAATACATTTTCATATTTTTGACAAATTTAAAAATAAAAATAAATAAAAATATTATTTAAAAATATTTTTATTTTATTTTTTAAAAAATAAAAAATTGAAAATAAAAAATAACAAATAAAAAATAAAAATATTTTTTAAAAAATATTTTTTACTTTTTATTTTAAAATTTATCAAAAATATGAAAATGAGTTTTTTTATTAGTATTAAAAAATTTAAGAAGAAATAATTTAATTTCTTCTTAAATTATTTTTTTTAAATAAAAAATAACAAATAAAAAATATTTTTATTTATTTTTTATTTTAAAATTTATCAAAAAATATGAAAATAAATTTTTTTGTTTAAAAAATATTTTTTAAACCAAAAATAGAATGTAATTAATTAAAAATAAAATGTAAGGACATTTCTGTCTTTTTACTGCCCTTGTAGGGTTGACTAATGATAAAATTGGATGGAAGAATCTAGTAATATATTGTCACATTTTTCAAGAGGGAGTTAATATATTTTTAAAAAGTCAGAAGAGACTTAGTGTATTAGGTAATTTTACAGGAGAGAAATAGTAATTAACTCTATATTAAAATTAACGTAACTCTTTTGTCTTTTTTTTTTTTTTAGTGAAAAGACGCCAATACTCTTTTTTGCTCTATGTAATCTTTTTTTATTAGATTGGTGTGTACGCCCAGGTGTGTACGCCCAATATAGGGAAATTTTTTCTTTCACAAAATTAAGATTGCCAACTCAACAATTTATTATAGCTGTTTTCTGTCAGCAAGAAATTATTCTGTTAGAGTTGTTAGTTAGGTTAACAAGCTGAGTCAGTTAATTACAAGTAGTATTAGTTACTAAAACTTTATGTTTCTGTATATATATTCTTTTCCTAATATCAATAAACGAAAGAATCATTTTCATCTTTCAATTCTCAATCAATTATATAGTATCGAGCCTGACAATGAGTTCTTCATAGATTTGTTTAAACTCCATGAAATAAACTGTAAGAGGTTTATTATGCTTTTTAGGCCGATAAAAACCTTGCACACATCATAAATCTGATTAGCATTTCCTTTAGCAAAATGCAGAAACTCCAAGTACTCCATTATCTCCTTCACAAATTGACAATGATTAGTCACAATAAGCACAACACTATCAATAGAATTCCGAATTTGCAAGAATATTGAAGCATTTTTCTGCAACCATGCTTCATCATTTTTACGTGAATCATAGGTAAGATGACTACTCTTCATAATACTTCTTAGACACAAGCGAATTGACTTGCTCCTATCCAAAAAATTATTTCCATCACCTTGAAGCTTAACATTCATGATTTTAGTCATCACGAGAATCATATTAATTGATTTATTTTTTGACATTTGAAATTCAAAATAAAATATACTTAACAAAAAATTTTCCTAAGCAATAAAAAGTTTTCCAAATAGTAGCAAAATTTTCCTATATAGCAGCCTCACCTCAAAATATCAGCAATCACACCACACAATCACCAACCCGAATAAAATTAAATGTGTATAGATATAAAATCAAATGAATCCCAAACAAAATAGGCCAAACAACAACAACAAATACTACCAAACAAACTGACCCAACCAAAATTAATGAATCAAACTAGAATTAATTATCCAGAAGTAGAAAAATGGTTCTCCAAAACAAAATCCAACAACTGACCGAAAAATCCATCAACCAAAAAACATAGACAATAACTTAGAAATGAAATAGGTGAGCACAGAAGCAATCGGTGTTACTAAGGGCTGGAATCAACAAATTGATGTCAAAAAATGAACTGGAGCAGCAATCTTGATAAGAGAAGATGACACATGCCAACGCATGAGGATACATGTGACAGGTGACAGTGACGCGTGAGGAACCCATACTAATTGTTCAACGATGAAATTCTGGAGGTTTGCTTATCAACGGCTAGCGCTTCTCCTGGTGTAGGCGATGGCACAAAACTGTTACTCTCTAGAGTGACCCAAGCGAACAACCATTTTTGGGCTTTTTTAACAACTGACGGCGGCTGTAATTTTTCCATAACTCAAAATAGAAATCCTAGAACCCTAAGGCTCTGATACCATGTAAATAATCAAATTTGTTATATATTTTGTACAGGAACTATACATATATATATACAAATTATAGGTGATATATATATGGAAGGTTCTCTTAAATGAGAATCCCTCAGTTTATGCCTCTAATAAAGCCTACTTATACACATTTTGTAACACTCATGAGTCAAATATTACTCTAGCATTGAAATTTTGAATCAGTATAATACCTGTGACTATAATGTTTAAAGTCTGAGCCTCGTGCTTTGTAAGAGCAAACACTCTTCCTCTACCCCTTCCCAAAGGTGCCTGGCCTGAAGCTTGTCCAATAACCTGACCTTTACCTCTGCCAGCCTCTGAAGCTCTACCTAAAATACCTCAGCCTATGCTTATTTGCTGACCAACACTCCTCTCTCTATCCATCTGAATTGTAGTTTGAGAAGTCTGAGGTCTAACTTCAAAAGATGGCTGTGGACAATCCTTAAATAAATGATCATGTTGTCCACATCTATATAATGTACTTGACCCATAGAAACAAGGTCCTCTATAGAACTTCCCATACATAGGATATAAAGGATTAATAATCCTAGGTGGTGAAGAACTAACAGTACCATAACTCATTTGAGAAGTGGATTTAAAGGGATTTTGTTTCTACTGTGATCTCCCTGAAGGTCTTCTATATCCACTTTGTATTGCTGACTAATATGAAATATCCATACTCTTCACCCCATTATCCTGCCGGGAGGTACTCACAATCCTTGCCTTCTTCTTCTATTCCCTTTCTAATCTAGCCCCCATCTCCATATTCTCTATCATTCTAGCTTTATCCACAAGCTTAGAGTAAGAATCAAACTCAAGAGTAGCCAAAAACTTAAACAATAGAGCTATAAGTCCTTTACAGAACCTCTGAAACCAATTAACTACTTAATTGGCTAAAGTTCTTCATATTTGGGCACAACAGCTAGAGCAAACTTACTCAATTGGCTAAAGTTCTTCATATACTCTGAAACACACATATTGGGAGTCTGAACCAACCTCTCAAATTCAATAAACTTAGCATCCCTTTCAATCTCTAGAAGGAATTCATTCAAAACTAAATCCTTGAAGCTCTCCTATAAAAGCTCATCATTTCCCTGAAGCAAATTAAAAATACTCATACTTAACCAGTCCTTAGCCTTGGTTTTCATAAGATACCCCACAAACTCTATAGATATCTTATATGGGAATCTTAAAATTTGAACTTTCTCTTCCACATCCTCAAGGAAATCTATAGGATATATGTAATATCTGCCATTTTGTAGTGTTTTTATTAATTTTGTATGTTTAGAGAATTAATTAATTTCAAATGTAAATGTTGAGAATTTCAGAAATTTTTGATCTTTGCAGTTTCAGAATTTTGTGAGATTAATTGCATGATCTTAAAGACATAATTTGATAAAGTGTAAAACATGAAAGTTGTGAGTTTATGTCTTAACTATAATTCTATATAATGGTTTGGTAAAATTCTATGTGAGTGATGAGTTAAATTTATCTGAGCAAGACTGGTCTGGTTGAGTATTTCTACAGAAAGTCAGTATTTGTTTGAATTTACCGGGAGTGATTGAGATAGAATTAGTTAAAGGTGTGAACATAAAAAATGCTTCTTTATATGTTGTGATGATGGCTGTAAAATTTCAGAATTTGTGAATAAGTATATCTCAGTGGCGAGTGGTTTTTCTCAGGATTATTCGGAGAGATTCTAAGGCAGTAAGTCTGCGTGACCTTTGGAGAGTCACCATGGTCTGTGTGATAGTCTTTATGATTTGAAATTTAGATATGTTGTGTCCCTATATGTTATTTTAAGTGGTAAAAAGAATCAGTAAGTTTGGACACTTTTAGCTCACTTGCGAGCTGGTTAAGTGTAAGATGTCCAGAAAAGGTTTTAACTTAGCAGAATCTCAGTATGGCGAGCCAGCAAAATGCGAAGTGGCATTTTGCGAGCTGGCAATGTGAAGTGGAGAAGTGAGATTACCGAGGTGGCAATTGGCGAAGAAGCATATGCGAGGTGGCATGTGCGAAGAGGTTTGGCGAAGAGGGTTTGGAGAAGAGGATTTGGCAAAGAGGTTTGGCAAAGAGGATTTGGCGAAGAGGTTTGGCGAAGAGGATTTGGCGAAGAAGATTTGGCGAAGAGGTTTGGCGAAGAGGATTAGGCGAAGAGAAAGGTGAGGTGGCATTATGTGAAGAGGGAATGTACGAAGTGGCAGTTCGCGAGGCAGAGTTTAGCAAAGAGGCGATGAGACGAAGAAGCATTGCCGAGGTAGCATATGAGAGGAAGAATTCACGAGGAGAGTCTGGCGAGGCAGCATATGCGAGGTGACATATGCGAGCTGGATTAGCGAAGTGGCATTGTAGGATCAATTTGGCAAGCTAGAAAGTACGAGTTGGGAAATGCGAAGTGGGAATGGCGAGCTGGTTTTGGCGAAGTAGCTTTGTTAAGGCTGATTGGCGAGCTGGCAAGCGTGTTTTTTTGGGCAGTGGCCTATTTAACCCCAGCAACCCTAGTAGCATTTCACGATTTTTCCTTCCTTCTTCCTTCAATAATTTTAGTCTCTTCTCAGAGTTAGTCTCATTTTATCTTCTAAGGCATTAATACTCAAATTAATGCATTATACTTCTAGATTATTCTATATTAAGGTAGAAATCATCAGATTTGAGCAGGAAATCACAGGAATTTCAGTGTTGAGGAAAATAAGGTAAATTTTCTTCCAAGCTATTTTTCTTAGATTTATTTAAGTCTATGGGTTAGGATAATTAATATTAGGTATATAGAATTTATTGCAAGTGATCTGAAGTCATTAATGGTAATTAATGTGGGAGAAATCAGAATGTTGAGGCTGTCATGAATAGTAATATGAATAGTAACTCCAAAATTAAATGCATATTTTCTTTAATGGATAAATAAAATTGTTGTTGGGAATTAAGAATAGAAACTCTAAGATAATTAATTGTTAGGAAATCATGATAAATATTATTGATTTGGAGAAAACCCTAATTTTGTATATTTGGAGAAATTTCTTAGGAGGAGGAAATCAAATTAATTGAAGAGTTAGAGTTGGAATTTGCTAAAGAAATTTCAAGAGAAATTATATTAAAGTAAGTATGAACATTTATTTGTTTTCTTGTCTCTTTGAAATAATAAGACCAAGCATCTTTGATTTGTTCATTCACATATACCTATATATATATTTGTATATAATGTAAATGACTTGATCAATTTTCTTGGATCAAGCCTAGATGATTCTTGTTGTTCAAAACCCGAATTGTATGATGTTATATGATGATGGTCTTGCAACCAATATGCTTACTATGAGATTGAAACCCATGAACCATGGATAGAATTCTCTTCCTAATGAGAGTAAATTCATTGGTCCATTGTGCACTTTAGGAGCCCAGCTGATAGGGTTTTTATCAGTGTTCCACCTAGAGGGGGCCATGAGCTCTAGGCGCATTCCTGGCCAAGCATGTGTGCACGTTAAGGTAGCAAGGCTACTGATACGTATGTTATGACATAAGATCGGTTTTATCAGATGAGATTTGATAATGCCATTCTTTGTGGGCATTCCATGTTCTAAATACGAACCATGATTTGATTCATGATATGATTTGATATAGCCAAATTATTATGAGTACCATGTTTCCTTCAAGTAAAGCTTATTATTCTTTCATGCCTATATGTATAATTATTTATTCATAACTATGATTTGATATTCAGATTTTGATTTAAAATGTTCATATCTTACTGAGTTGAAGGCTCACTCATCTTCTGTGGATTTCAGGTGATAGCATAGCTCGTGAAAGAGCTAATAGAGAGGATCCAGCTTCTTGATCCATTCTCCCAAGAATCTTCTTTGTATTAACTTTTGAAATATTTTATATATTTAATGGTATTATGAGACAATATGTAATGGGAGTATACTCTAGAGCTCCATAGTTAGTCATTTGAGGATATTAGTATATTTTGATGGATGATTGTTACCTTTTTGGGTACTCTTGTTCCTTAGTCATGTGAGATGCATCTTTTGATCATTAAGGAACAAGAGAAAGTTATGAAATGATAATATAAAAGATATGATTCAATTTAATTATTTGTATGATATTGTAATTGATATGAATATGAAATTCACGATTTATGAGTTCTACGGGTTTATGGTGGCCTTAAGCCTACCCTTGCCCTAGGAACGTCACACCATTGGAGTTGGGGTGTGACAATTAGAGAAAGTGTTAAACTTTAAAGATTATCATTTATGTGTAATATAAATGACTATAAAATGGTTTTGTAATTGGATGAGTACGGAATTAATTATAGGCATAAAAATAGGGCATATCTGGATAGAGATTTTAGGGTAGTAATTTAACTTTGGAAATTTATTAATAATTGTACAGTAATCCAAAAATTCTAAAATTTGGATATGTTATAATATTATGTGTCCATTTTCAACAAAAAAAAAGGATTACAGTAATTGGTTAAGTATTGATTGAGTTATTAGTAAAAGAACATAATTTGCCAGAATAGAATTTCAGGCAGAATGCAGGATAGTAGGGCTGGTTATAGGTCTAAGTTTAAATTAACATCATAAATTATGTAGTAATGATTTTAATGTTAAATTTGGATATGTTAGAACCTTATATGTAAGTTTAATTAGTAATAATAATTGAAGCAATTGGATATTTGTAGAGAGATATATGAGTAATGGAACATAGGCTGCCAGTAAAGAATTTTGCATAAAAAAATTCTAGTAATTTGGAAATTTGAGGAATTTTCTTTAATATAAATATAAGTAATGTAAGTTTATGCTAAATAGTATCTAAATAGAAATTAATTGGATATGTAGAGTCAAGAATGAATAAGAGACGTGATGGGTACCATAAGAGATAAGGCAAATAATCAAGGATAAAGGAAAAAGGGAAATGTACAAGTCATAAGCTAAGGTGAGTAATCTATACATCATTATGCATACCCATGTTTTGATTTGTTGACCCAATGAGCATATTTTCTTCTTGATTAAATGCCACTTATTATCATTGATCATTCTTTGATCTTTCTAAAGATTGAAATTTATTCATATTCATTGATTGCTATTGATATTGAAATGCCTTTTGTGTACTGATTGACAAGTAAGCCCATGTGTATCAATTGAAAGCCATTATACCATAATGTTCCTAATGAATACTTGATATTGTTATTGATCCCATTGGCCTATTTACATGTGGATTTGACAGAGCTGCCTCACCGACGGGGTAGTGGGTACGTACCGTCGGCAATGTGCACATTGACTATATGTGATACTCTAGCTGGGAAGGGTTAACTGTCCTGGCCATAGGGCCTGATCAGCCTTATGTACATGATATGAGATTGACTGTGTGATTACACATATTCTATGTGTTTCAGGGCCCTTTTATCTGTCTTATCTATATGATACGAGTATTGTTTACCTGATCATTGATTCCAAATTTATATCTTATTGCTTACCATTGAGATCTTTATTATTATATGTATTATCTCATGTTTAATGATATATGCATGCTTACTGAGTATTTTATACTCACCAAATTAGTGGTTTATAATTTTTACAGGGATGTGTTAGAGGAAGCTGATTCCAAGTCGATTTCTTTTCCGGTTTGGGACGTTAAGTACATCGAGGTAGAATTGTATTTGTTAAAGGTCATTAGTGACAATTCTTAGAGCTCCATGGTACTGTGTATACTTAGATGATTGAGTATTATAATAATGTATGAACATTGAAATAATTGACAATTCAGTGGCAGTAAAATGTCATGTGTAATATATAATGATTGATAATGAAAATGACAGTGAAGTGATAGAGACAGTGGTACTGAAATATAATAAAATAAAATTCAAATGTTTTAAAAGAAATTTAGAAGTGCCACGTGTGATTATTGATATGTGAAGTTGAGGATATAATGATGGTAAATTATTGGGAGTGTAAAAAGAATTTTAGTGCAGATTGTATAATTTATGAAAGAACCAGTTTTGGGTCTGGAATAGTATTAAAATTACAAAGGAAACTCTGACAAAATTTATGTAAAATTTGTAAGTAATAAATGAGATTTAAGCATAGATGAATGAGTTAATATTGATTGAGTGATTGATAAATAGATTGTTTATGGGTTCTACGAGTTTCCAGTAACCTTAAGTCTATCCATGCCCTAAGACTGTCGCGGCCCAAAAGTGGGTCGTGACAAAAACCATTTGAAAAAGGCACTAGAGCTGAATTTCCTTTGCAACTTATACATTCTGACATATGTGGACCAATGAATGTTAAACCAAGGCATGAAGCTTTATATTTTATTACTTCTACACCCAATATGGTCACGTTTATTTGATCTCCCACAAATTTGAAGCATTGGATTGTTTCAAAAGATATTTAAATGAGATTGAGAATCAACTAGATAAGAAGATAAAGTCTTTAAGGACCGATAGAGGGACAGAGTATCTATCTGAACAGTTTAAGGAACTGTGTAATGAAAAAGGTATTATGAGACAATTAATAACTCCTAGGACTCTGCAATAACATGATGTTGCTAAATGAAGGAATAAAACCTTGCTAGAGATAGTTAGATCAATGATGGCACTAGCCAACCTCCTAATACAATATTGGGGATATGCTTTGTTGACCGTTGCCTATGTACTTAACTGTGTACCTTCAAAATCAGTTTCCTCTACACCTTATGAGTTATGGTCAGGTAGAAAATATGATTTAAGCAAGTTGTGTCTATGGGGATATGCAACATATATTCATGATTCTTCCTATAAATTTGGAAAATTAGGACCAAGAGGGAAGAAATGTATCTTTATTAGATACTTTAAACACTCAAAAGGTTATGTATTTATTAGTGAGGATTCTGATGGAAGAATAACCAAAATTGAGTCTCGTGATGCCATTTTTCTTGAAGATAATTTTCCTAAGAAGAATGATGTTGATAAAGGTTATCATCTATATGAGATGGAGGATAAAGGAAATTATCATCTATATGAGATGGAGGATGAAGGAAAGGCTAGTACAAGACAACAAAATTAAGAAGTTGTACTAGGCCCTATTATTAACAGTGGAAGCACACTTGATTTGCTCGTCCTATCTCAATTGAATGGAAGAGTTGAAGTTAATTCCAAGCCAATTTCGATTGGTGGAAGCAATAATCCATAATTACGTAGGAGTATACAAAAAGGAATTCCTCGCAAGCATTTTCAAATTGAAAACAAAGTTTATGTGGTCACTCCCCATAACGATGAAGAACCTAAAATAGTCAAAGAGGCATTAGAGTGTCCTTCTAAAGAAAAATGGAAAGTTGCATTGGAAGATAAAATGGAAGTATGAGAATAAATCAAGTTTGGAACTTGGTTGATTTACCACTATGACGTAAACCCATTGAAAATAAATGGGTTCTCAAAATAAAACGAAAGGCAAATAGTTCTATTGATAGATATAAAGCTTGTCTTGTAGCGAAGGGTTATATTCAACAAGAGGGTATAGACTATGAGAAAACTTTTTCATTTATTGTTATGTTTACCTGTATTCGCTTAATTCTAGCTCTTGTGGCATATTTAGACTTAGAATTGCATCAAATGGATATTAAAACAACTTTTGTAAATAGAGATCTAGATAAAGAAATCTATATGGAAAAGCATGTAGGTTTTGTTGTTAAAGGCCAAGAGCACAAAGTTTACAAGCTTCAAAGATCAATATATGGCCTAAAATAGTCATCAAAACAGTGGTACCATAGGCCATTTACAACCCACGCCATTTTCATGCGGTAAATGCCATAATGGTATAAATAACAGCTCCAACCTACGACATTTTCCTTCGCTAATTTGGCATTGATCTATAGTGTAGCGCCATATTTGGCGATGCACTGTAGATGCTTCATATATATATATTATTTAACACTTCTTTTTAATTTATATTTACACATTTTACCCAAATACATATAAACTATAAACCAATAAAGATACAATCAATATCACAATTAAAATTAATTAATTTATATTAATTAAAATTATATGAACATTCAAATTAAATACAATTAATAAAATATATAAAATTACCGCAATTTTAGTATTAAATATAAACATACAAAATATCACAATTAAATTTTTATATTAAAAATAAATGGTGGCAAAATAGCCTCATTACAATATAAAATATAAATACTAATTAAAATATCAAATTTTTATATCTATATTAACTAGAATTACATAAACATTCAAATTAAATACAATTAATAAAATTAAAATTACCTAATATTTGGCATACAATATATAAACACACAAAATATCACTATAAAATATTTATATTCCATAGTATTAATTAAAATTATTATAAACATTTAAATTGAACAATTATATAATGCAAAATATATTGAAAATGTATTATTTATAATATAGATTAAAATTAAAATTTAATAATATGGTAGGTTGGTTCTAAATCCGCCAATATTATCAAATCAAGGCCCAAAGCATCATTGGCTGAAGATGACCTTTCTTATTGGTTCCTCTTTCATATAATTCTTGCTTGTTCAGCTCGAATGAAGTCATGAGTATCTAGATTAGGGAGTATACTCTAGTCAGTACGGGTTAATTTATTTTCCTCTTTCTTTTTCTCTAAGCATGAAATTCGGCTTTTTGAGATTTAGTTGTTCATGTTTGTCTAATGTTCCCTTTTCTAAAATCTCCAAAAGATGTTGGTTCTAGTCTTTAATGTTATTACATAGTGATGCCACGTCTGCATCATTCTTTCTTTTTTGCTTTGGCTTTCTTAACACCACAAGGTCGTCTAGTTGAAATACCACTAGAACCGTCATCATGTAAATTAGGGAAAAATAACGACAACCCAGGAGAATATGAGATGGGTGATTTAGAAGTAGGATTATTTGATTGTGAGGAGTCATAATTCATAGTTTGTGCATGAGTAATTTGTTTGGTAGTAGGAACATCATCTTTAAACTTTTCAAAATCTTTGAGCATATGCCAAACATGATCAAACTTGAATCCTTTTTTGTACTTTGATTGTTGCATGAGCACCTCTTTTGCTTGACATAATTGCAAGTTATTGTGAAAGTAATTTTAAGTATTTGGACTGATAATAATAGTAAAAAAAATTAATAAATAATCACAATATCTTCATCTGAAACACCACTGGGATTCAAATTCTCTACTTGTTTTAATTATGCATGCAAGTTTTTGAATTCAATAATTATATTTTGCATTATACATTGCAGAGATAGTTTGGTACGATACTCCCATTGCTAGTTCTTCATTTCATTGTAACCCTGCTCCATACGAGACCAAAAAGTATCTAAGGATTGATACCTTCCCGTGATAGTATCCTAAGAAATATTTAAATAAACTTGAGAAAGAAGCACATCTTCAGGATTAGTATATCCAAGAGATCGGTAGACATTTTCTTTTAAAGACATAGATAAATTGCAAGGTGATGTTTTTTTTATAAGATTTCTGATAATGAATTTGAGGTTGGTATTTATAGTGTTTGAATGCTCCGATTCTTATCAGCTTTACACGTTCTCTAATATTTTTCAAATCCAAACACCCTATCCAATAAATTTAACTCTTCTTATCAGCTTTACATGTTCTCCAATATTTTTCAAATCCAAACACTCTATCCTATAAAATTTAACTCTTCCTATCAGCTTTACACATTCTCCAATATTTTTTAAATCCAAATACTTTATCCAATAAATTTAACTATTCCTATAAACTTTACATGTTCTCTAATATTTTTCAAATCCAAATACTCTATCTAATAAATTTAACTCTTCCTATCTGCTTTACACATTCTCTAATATTTTTTAATCCAAATATTCTATCTAATAAATTTAATTCTTCCTATCAACTTGTAACACCCCAGACTGTAGTATAGTAGACAGTAAGGAAGTAGCAAATTCTAATGATAGAATGATGTTAATTAAAGAATAAATAGACTAAAAAAATAGTTATTGAGGAATACAGAGAAAAATTAAGAAAAATTATTACAGAAAAATTTTAAATATGATAACCGACAAAATTATTGGTAGAAAATTTTTATATATTTTTAAGAAGTTTTTATAGAAATTAATTGAGTATATTTAAAATTAAGATTGTAAAATATTGAGAAAAAATAATTTGAGGTTCAATGTGAAGTTAGAGAGACAAATGGATAGTAAAGAGATGGAAATGATGAGAAAATCCAACTTTTGGAAGAATTTGTAGGTAGACGATTTTTAATTAATTTTCAACAGTAATTTGTGCAAATTTCTTTGACATGATTTAATTTTGATGGATTTTGGATTAATTAAAAATAAATTGAAGCATATATAATATTTAAGGTGAGTGAAAATGGATATAAAATAAGAGAAGAATTAAGAGACGTAAATTATCGATTTTCAGAGTTTTGCCGAAACGGGTTCGGTTCAAAAATTTTGTAGCTACAGAGGTTGAATGATTAAGTTGAATTGTGGTACTAAGGATATTATAAGGTTTCATAGGACTTGAATATCAATACTTTAAGGACTTAATTAAAAATAATTAAAAAGAATTGTTGTAGCAATTATAATTAAGAAAAATTGTGGGCAAAATGTGCAATTATCAAAAATTATTGGACCCATAATAAAATATTATTTTTTAGAATTAAAAATTCTAGAGAATACCTCCAAGAGTGGCTACCCAAGTGTGTGGAAGGAAGGAAATTTGAATAAATTTTTTATGTTAATTGGATAGGAAATGTACAAGTGTATAAGACCTAGAATTTTCTACACAATTCTTATTTCTTTGACTTTGGTGTATAAAAGAAAAGAGGTGGCTGCCATATTCAGGAGTTTTGGCTGAACCATTTGAGAGAAAACAACCAAAAATACTCTTCCATCTCTTCCAAAGAAACCAACCAAGCTAGATAATAAATTGATGAGAGAAAGAAGAGTGAAGAAAGAAAGTTGAAGGAAAGTAAGTCAAATTGTTTTGGGAAAGAAAAAGAGAAGGAAAAGAATAATCCAAATGCAAGGTAATAATTCTAAACTTATTTTTTAACTGTATTTAAGAGTTGTAACACCTCAACCTAAACCCTATAGGGACCCTTAAGGGGGACTTAAGAGGAAATTTTTTCTTTCTTTATAATATGCTTTTATGATGTGTATATGCATGAAATTGATAGTTATGCATGTTATATGACCTAATTTTAGGCATAGAAGTGGTTTAAAGTCAGTTAGGACAAAATCAGGAAATTTTGAATTTTTGGTGAACTGGGGGCAAAATGGTCATTTTACAGCCCCTTC